>PNEQ01135583.1:0-21161 GCA_003012365.1 Medauroidea extradentata
TTACAACACGTCATGCCTCGCGGGCTGCTAACTACGAACTGCCTCGCGCTCTGAGCGCGGTGGGGGCGGGCCGGCTAGCACGTGGTTGACGCCTGAGTTGTCGCCTGACGGCAACTAGCCAATGGCAAGAGGCGAGCTACTGGGTGTAGCGAACTAAACTACACACTGGGTGTCCACAAGTACTTACAATCCCTTACAACACCATATTATATTTTAATTAATTTTTCTGTTTCGTGTCAATGTAGTGAAAACGGACTTCCTTGTATATCGCGTGTAATATTTCACTTTTATCTTTCTGTGTGCCTATTTAGCTGTTATTGTAGGTTTTACACGTCAGTCATAACTATTACACGAAGGCTTTTATGTTAATTGTCTTTATCTCGGTTGCGAGGGTTTGGTAGTTTGTCACGAATTTCCAATATATGAGTTAGGAATATCGATCAAACAGTAGTTTTATGTTATGGAGCACAGTTTAAAATTAGTTATTTGTTTTTACAAACGTATTAGCCTTAAACACGTTAATATATTCTAATGTGCAATTAATATTTAAAGTTTATCCAGAAAATACTTACTTCGTTTTCACAAAGTAACAACACCCCTTAAAAAATAACATCTGCACTTGAGCGAAGAAAATTTTTGCCTGCACTATCGCCATTTTATTCATGTTTATAAAACTGCAATCGTCTTTTAGTAATACAACAGTAGTACCATTGCTGAAATACAGAAAAACTCATATATTGCTGACTTTCAAATAATAGGAAATTATTCGTGGAACATTGCGTATATTACCATAACATTTTGCACAAGATATGTTAAACCACCTACCAGGTTACATAAATCTATTTTTATTTTGCCGTATTGACGGGCTATTCTTTTAAAACTCGGGACAAATTAAAGTGAATACCACGAAAGTTACAGGGGGAACGTAACAACACAGGGGTAGAGCAAAATTCGTTTGACAAAAATAACTAACTTCAAAACAAATAAATAAAATATCTTAAATAACTGAGAAAACTGCGAGAGGAATTAATTCAATGACTCGGGAAACGGATATTAACTATCTCCCTGTACAGGAAGTAGGCATATGGTAATTTTATATACTTAATTACCACTTAACTTAGAACACCTGCATTTCCACACGACGCTTTCCTTTACAGCCAATTAACGTATGGGGGACAATCTGCTAAATTAATGAATTAGATATCAAATGGAAACATTTAATAATGGTATCAAAACGATATTACAATAAAACTGGAACTTTGGTTTCAAAATTTACGTGACATTAATAAGAATTATAAAATACTTTACGATTTGAAAGAATAACAAACTTTATCCTGGATTATTTTAAAATCAATGTCTACTCTAAACCCGACGTTACAAGTTAAACAAATTAAAACCATTTTTCGTACTAAGGTACAGACAAAAGGTCTGTGGACTGGTTCGCGACCTTGGTGTTCCCGACTTAAGGCTTTTATGTAAACATTACTTACTCCTACGGTTTACAATAACATAACATGATTCTGTTAAGACTAAGACTTTAACTAGATGGCAGGCTGGGGCAGGAGCCCCACCCAGCAGTGACTTACTGACTTTAGCTCTCTCGGTGAAGGCGACTCGCTGGGAAGGTCTCTCTCTGGCAATGATCTAGACGACAATGACCGCGCACCTAGGCGACCGACGTTGCGGCACGACCAGTCAGCGAAACCCTCCTATAGTTTGCACCACCGAAGTGTTCACCCCGGAAACGCCCCAATTTCGCAACAAGAGTTAAGCCAAGCGCTTCCAAAACTGCAAACTGTCAGGACAACGATACCGGGTCTGCATCCCCAGCCGCATGTCGCAACAATCGGTCAGCAGTGGCCCGCTTCTGACGAAACTCTATTGCAACAGACGACCCACGCTTCTTGGTTCATTAAATTTAAACAAAGTTCGGTGCAACGTGCCTGCGAAAACAAAACTAAAAAATTTAGCTCCGCGACAATATTTAGCATTACCAAATTGAGGAACAACGAACAACATTTTATCCAAAAATTAATATTTTTTTCATAAAACGTATTTAATACTAACCTATTTAATACTAACGAGACATTGTTTCTTAGGGTAGTATAATTGGAACAACCTCAGTACAAAATTTCACTTAAAGTCAACTGTACAGTCTTACCAAGATGAGATACTCGTTTGGCGATATAACTTCTTTGCGCCACATTTATCGTGTACGCTTGCTGTCTATTTAAAAAAGTATTATTATTTTCTTACCTCCCTGTCATGCAAAACTAATGCGAAATTCAAAATCTCAATAGCAAGACACAGTTGAACCCTATATAAAATACAGATAGTTGCCAGTGTCGTGACCTATACTTAACGTACTAACTACCGGCTTTGTTTGTGCATACTCAAATGACTATGACTGTTACCTTAAAACATTGATGAAAGCTGAGAGGTATAACAACAAGCACTAGAGAACTGGATGTTAGTTATTTAAATGTGTTATTTAAGTGCTAGTCAGTTTCGTGAAAATTCCTTTTAAACAAACATTAATTGTAAAATGTATCATTTAGTTATAATGTTTTGTAACCTGTGAAGTTACAAAAGTACCGAAAATGAAAGCGGGAACCTCATGACTTGAAAGAAAAAGAAAATATGATAAAGTTTTTACAACAGACATTTTATAAAACACAAATTTTTCAATTTAAAAATGGCACACAGTTAGAAATAACTCCAGACAATGAGCAGACCGTTGATGTCAACAACTTTCACTTTGCTATTGTTTTAGTTTTATCACCTATAATTTCATTTCAAAATACGTGACTTATCACATGTCACTCTGTTTAACGTCAGACAAAGCACATTACTGCAACTAACTGTTACTTAAGTTAAGTGGACAGAACAATCATGGAGATAAATATACTATTGCGATAGAACTCACCTGACCATCATGTTGCAAGTAAGTTTCCATTCCTTAAAAATAATTCAACTGACCTAAAATTCAACGAAATTCTGTATAACAAATAATGGTTTTTATGTTTCTATTTTATCACTGAGGGTAATTGAAAATTAACCCTTAACAACCCTTGTAGTAAATGACAATTAAAATTGCAGGTTTGGTAGATTAATGTAACGTATAAATGAGTTTTGTGTTCTATTAGAATTAGATGATTGAAGCTTCCGTAGCTAATAGAACTTAAACGGAAAAGATATCGTTATCTAATATGAAGCGTACAGAACGAAATACTTATATCATATGAAAATTTTAAGGAGTCCTATTATTTTTAACTAATATAAATTCTGACTTCACTTCCAAGGCATGATAATACATTTAACTGGGAGTGTTAGTTTTATTGTATTTTCAGTTTTGGAGCTATAGTAATTATTTGAACAGTTTTTTTTTTAATTTATCTCTTCGGCAAAGCATAGGATATATTATCTGTGAACTTCTTGATACAAATAGTAATGGAATCTTTTATTAATTTGTCATTTAGAAACATTGTAAGAGAATTTTTGATAGTTAACCTAAATTTTCATATTACGATTCGAATAAATATTTTGGCTGAAAACTGACAATTCAATAACACCGCCTAACACTCCCCCTTAATAGATATAAAGTTGCCGAGAACCCACATAAGTTCACTTCCAGGCCTTACTTGCACAGTAAAAATGTATTTTGATGTAATGGTCTTCCAAGGTACTTTGCTAGTAGTCGCAGATACTTACGATTGAAAAATATTTCCTGCCGTATGAAACACCTACTTTAAAATGCCTAGTATAACATTCAAGTTTTTTGTTATTATTTAAAATGTTAATTTCAATTAATCAACAAGTGTGGTAAAGAGCTAGAAGTTGTTTTCTGTCCAGACTTTGGTATTCAGAATTATTTAAAATGCATTTACAAAATTACTTTTAAGAGTCCTTGCATCCTTGCATATTAAGTAGCCTACTATATCTATAACTAGCTTGACAAATTTAAAAAAAAAGTTATATACATATATATTTTTTTTTGTAATGGGAAAATAAATACGTATATATATATATATATATATATATATATATATATATATATATATATATATATATATACACATACATATACATATAATGGGAAAATAAATACGACACGATCATAAAACAATAAAGTAAGGTGCGTAACTGCACATAGTGTTACACGTGTACCAAGTTTAGTGAATTTCAGAGAAATGGTTCCTTTGGATATCTCATGTCATCCAGAAACTGTAAAATGAAAAATACTTTGCATTATAAACACCCAACAAAAAATTTAATAACAGTCAAGTTACCTTTCTATACAGTACGCATGACTATAAAGATTGTGATGAAATTCTAAATAAATAAATATATATATATATATATATATATATATATATATATATATATATATATATATATATATATATATACACACAGTATATATATATAGGGGTGTGGAAAGGCAAGACGACGAGTAAAGGTCTAGAATACTTAATCGTCAATAAAATCTGAACTTCTCCTCATAATTCGATGTCATTTTTTGCTTACTATTCGATTTATATGCTGAAGACTGTGTTTACAACACTAGGCGATAGTATGCTTTCCTTTCCAGTAGAAACTAAAAAAAAAAAAAAAAAAATCATTATTTTTTTAGAAAAGTAACGGTTTGAAGCCACAAAGTTCATAAAAAAATTTTTACTTTCATTTTTGAAAATTTTTAATGTAATAATATCCAGGCCTCTATAATATCCGATATTCATAAATACTCGCGTTTTGATTTGATGATAATTATTTTTACTACAAAACCTCTCACTCAAAGCTTTATGGATGTTAAAATTATTTTCAAGTCAAAGCCGCGAGCCTTAAATCACACACAATCACTCAACGTGTTAAAATAAACAAGAGACAAAATCCAGTACAAAACTAGAAAACTTACATTAAATATCCAAATCTATATTAAGCCATCAAAGAAGTTTTTAAGTATTTTTAAGGTGTTCTTAATGTCCCGATAATCCAATTATCTTACATTTTAATCACAAACAGTTAACTTCCTTGTTATGATAGTACTAGATATAAGAAAGTGTTTCAATGTGATATCTGACAGAATGTTCGCTACTCAAGCTGTTATTTCTCAAAACTTTCCTAGCAAGTTAAATGTACTGGGAAAAAAAATATTGTTAATTTTATGTATAACAATTTTTTTCACATTACTGCTTGAATACAAAATAATTATTTGAAACGAAAAATTTATAAAAAAAGTTTAGTTTTCCGACAATTTGGAAATTGCCCCATTATGTGAAAAACCGTAAGACATAACTATGGGGTGAAAGTAGCGTTTGACAACTTATTTCCGAGAAAACTATTACAGACACTTTTAAGTATCTGTTGTTTTTACTGTTACCTTAAATTTAATCTAACGTGACATTGCGCCAGCTTTTAACTTGGCATAGTAAGCAGTAAATGAGATATTGCAATATGGGGGCTTATTTTCGCAATAAGTAATGAAGCAACACACCCACAATGGTGTCAATTATAAAAAAATGTTCTGCTTATAACACTATACCTATTTACAACTGGTTTTCGACGCAGTGTATCAGTACCTTCAGACTAATAAGTTCTATTAGGTGCCTATTCTTAAAATTATTAAACCTGCATTCGGTAGATTCTGAATCTGGTCATCGTCATTTTCATTTTTCAGAATTCTAATATATTTATAAAAATGGTGGAACAATTATTAATATTAGGCCTTTGTCAATTTATTTTCATCTCCCTGGACGTTTAAGAATTTTTTTTTCTGTTTCAAATGACATCTCTATTAACGGGAAAAGTATGTCTACCTACATACCTACCTGCTTTGTATAACAATTGTAACAATCATATAACCCTCAAAAGTCAATATACATATGCACATTGCAAATACTGTAATTTAGGTTAAATTGGTCGTAGAAATTCAGGTGAAATTGCAGTGTAAATAGAAATGTATGTTTATGTGATTCAATTACAAATTTTTGTTTGATGTCATGTATATGTAGTTTATTTTTGCGTTGTGGCGAGATGCGCATTATTATCATAGAAGAACTGGATTTTGGCACGGCCAATTGACCTTTAACACAGCAGGGAAGGGAAATTTGGAAAACAGGATGTGAAAGCTAGCCAGCAACATGAAGGCGCCGAGGGTGGCGCAGCTCACAGGCTCAAAATTGGGTCGCTGAGAGGCGGGCTACGCCGAACCCTTCAATACAACTAAATATTAACTTCGTAATTAATCATGATATATTAAAAAATTTCGTAAATAACGTAAAATGTATATCAATGTTAATGTGTGTTAATTTGGAAAAGATAGAATAAATTGGTAGGCGCGAAGGAGAAAGTTAGTTGGACTCTTGCTGCAAATGTCGCGAAGAGTGGACGCGTCGCGCGAGTCGAGACGCGGGAATTCGCGGGAAGTCGCGGATAAAACTTAACTATTGACGGGTTTCCATGAAGTGTGGTAGAACCGCGGAATAGCAGCGCACATTCGCGAGGACCCGCGGACTTAATTCTGTTGTGGCCAGGGCCACCGCAATACGAGGTAGTGCGCACCTCAATGGCGGGACAGGACCGAAACGCAGGGCTTTGGAAGGATAAGCGCTATAGCATATCATCTCTCGTGGGACCGACGAAACTAGTTCGGATTTTCCGAATTATCGGAGGACGTAACTGCCGGTGTTTTCAGTGAGTAGTAATAGAACACCACAGCAACTAGAGAAAAAGAGTGTAACGCAATATTGTATATAAGACCAGAAATCCGTCAGTCACGTGCTACAGATACCTGCGTTACAGTCTTTTCAAATCTAACATTGCACCAGCGATTATAAAAGTGCTTCAATTTCACCGATATCAAAGGAAATACACTTGTTGACAGCTACTTGTTACCGAATTAACAAAATCTACATCAATGCCTATTTTCTACATAAATTGTTTCCTAACTTGCTTAAGTATTTTCCAATGTATTTTCACTACCAGAAGATGTGATTACAAGGTATAGGTAACTGAAAATATTAATTATGAATAATTCTCCTACACTGCAACTTTGGCTTAGCCAAAGTCTGTCTCTTACCAGTAGCGTACATCAGCCAATAAAAGTCAGGTGTTTGCGATTTAACAAGATAATCAACAACTGTATTTTCGCAATGAAAAAATCCAAACATCTGCAAACACATTGTTATTTCTCTATCCTACGCTTGTCAATAAATACTCGTAGTTCTTTTCTCTGAGTTTGAAAAATGTTGCTTTTAATGCCTGCATAGCTATCGTGTTTTCACTTTATATGGGAACAAATTGTTTTTTTTTTTCATACGACACCTTGTACCAATGCTTTCTTTACTCCAATCAGCGTCGTAGTACAATAATAACCAGCTTACATTCATGAAGTCGCCATGTAGTTTGTATACATAAGATTTTTAAAAAGTTCTCATGTGTGGCGTTATTTTAATATGTTGTAATGTGTTTTTCTAGGAAATATTTTTACTTACTCTAGATTGCTGAAATTTTTTGTTTTTCATACAACTAATACTTGTGAAAGATGTTTGCAACGAGAATAAACTACCGTTATGCGTTAGAAAGTAACCTGACGTGATCATACAAAATCAGAACATTTTAAAAATAAAAATGAGAGTAATGTTGATATTGGTCATGGCGGTAAAGCTATAAAAAGTAAAAAACCGAATGCAAACCAGTTAATCAAAGAACCTGTGGGTTAAGTGGCGTAATTATATAGCATTGAAATGACTCCAGCTAAAAATGAACCTACGGAAAAGCGAAACATGATAAAAATTCGTCTTTGCTAAGAAATAATTGTGCAACCAACAAAATTGACACAAACAGTGTGGTATATAACGCTTATTGTATATATATAAATAAATTCGTATATTTTATATTCGTTCGGTTAAGAAATTTTGTGTGAAACGGCCTTGTCTTGGACTGGCAATTTAAATATGTGAAGTATTTAATTAGATAACAATTGTTTAATCTTGTTGGGTACAGCATTTGTTTGTGTAATATTCCGCGCAGAATAAAATTTTGTGCAATACGCTTCCTAAAAAAAAAATTATTTGAAGTTTCAAACTCTTATGATAGATTGAATGATAAACTGGCGGCATAAAAATTCTGACACACATTAAATGTAATATTGGTTCCTCTTCTAGAATATCGGCTTTGTTTCTGTCTAATATTAATAGACACCAAAAATACTTATGGTTATTGTCATCCAGTACAATTTCTGCAATATTACAAGTCATAACGCCAGAACCGTGGAGTAAAATAAAATCATCAAACTACTACAGAAAAATAATAGGCTATCTTTGCGAAATCCGGTAGTAAACTCTACACAACAACTATATTACCTTTGACACTCTGTGCGACTGAATTAAAGAGATACACACTTGAATTACTGTAAGATTTTTTGTTGGTATCACAAAAAATTTATCATCACGTATACATATTAAACTTAACTGTTCATTGATAAACTAAATATAACATTTGAAAGACAATGGCTCACAGGTAAAAGAAAGAGAGACTACAACACTTAATTCGGGATCAATATATTTTTTCAGAGGATCATTAATATTCTTGGAGATTTGTAGCTCGTGGAAGCAACAGCTGTTCCTTTTCTCAAATGGCGATGCTTGTATGTGTTGAGATCCAGGCGAGGTACTTGCTGACTCGGGCATAAACTGTTGGGTGAATAGAATGACAGTATGCATCACCGTGGGACACAACCCCGACCAAAGTGTAGCGTCCATCAGACTCACGGACCACTAGTGGACCCCCGCTGTCTCCCTGTGAAACAATATAACATAGTGGATTGTTATTTGTAAAGTAAGATATTGGAATTTGAAGAAGAGACATATTTGAACTAACGTTAATACGTTTCACAGAAAAAAATACGAAAACATATTTTACAACAGTGTGAGTAAATGAATTTTTTGATTTTGTCATTAGCAACAAAGTGAAATTATTGTGTATTTGTTTCCGAGACACCAATGTAAATTTGAATAAATATTCATGCTACTCACTGAAAAGAACGAAAGATGCATGCGTATTTTTTTTTTTAGAAAGAATGATAGCAAAATAATCAAATCACTGGTCTAAGATAGATGTAACATAGTTATCACTGCTTATTTTTAAGCTATAATCACAATGTTAGTTAAAATATTTTACTTGTATATATTATTAGAGAAGTTATCTTACAGCATGAATTTACTTCATATTTGTTGTTATTTTAGTAAGGCCTGCACAATTGATAATACCTATATTTGCTACTGGTAAGCATTACACAGATTAATGTTAAGTTTATTTAAACAACCTATATTTGACGGAACTAAATAATTTCTTTATATATTGCGAAATGAATATTTTTGAAATTGTAAAAAAAGTTACCTTGTTGGACTTAATTTGTTGCCCAAGATGGATGCTAATTCAGTGCAACTAAATACTTATCTAGCTGTATATAGATTTTTGTGTCGAACAAAAAAAACACGTTAACCTACGGAGACGAATCCAAGATGAATATTATTAGATAACACCCATTACCATTCACAGCTTATAGCTAAAACCGTTGATAGTCACATCCTACCGAAAATAAGGCTTGTAGAATACTTGATTTTTACTGAGATTTAAAAATTCACATATTTATTCATAAAAATATTGCTAAAATGCTCAGTGTCACAGAAATGACAACGCAACTCTCAAGGTGTAATTGCAAACTACGGTGCTCACAAACACTAAGCTTTGGTTGTAGCAAGAAAATAAGCATTTCTGTTAATCACCCAGGGACTATAATGTCAGGATAAAAAATCTTATTCGAAATTAATTACATATTCAGTTATGACAACAATATAAGGCGAGTAGAAAGAAGTACCCGATCCGTAGACAGCGACTGACGGCTGAGGTTTGGTGGCTCCCTGTAACCCGATACCCGCCGCCATGTTGGATGACCTTGAACCATCCCTAGAGATCACTCGAATGTCAAAAGTCCCCAAAATTCCGCAAATGCAACCAAAATTTCCACAAGTACAGTACATCTAAAATTTTCCTTTTCCCCAAAAAATTTCCTTATTCGCTAAAAATTACCCTTTCTTCCCTTGACACTTAAAAATTCTGTTTATGGATGTTTCAATGTCAGCATGACCACAATGTCTTCTCAAAGCTGCTGGATAAATCATTCCTTATTATTCATGCCAGGAACTAATAATTAATATTACAGAATCAATAAAATAAATTAATAAATATTTATTTTAAAAATGTATTAAGAACTTTTATTTTAAAAAAATCTGATAAAGTATCTACTTATGTTCACATTAATCTTAGCAGTGAAAAGTAGTTTTTCGATAAAATATTTTTTTTATATTATCTATTTTAATAAAACAATTGTTAATTGATTATTACAGTCAAGGGTTGTTTTTCTATAAGTCTGATCGCTCCACACACAAAACTGAGTTATGCTTGATTGATTTCCAATAAAATATTATCAAATAGATCGCAGGCTTTCGCGGCCATTGTCTGCATTTTCTTGGCTTGTGGCTCACACCCACAAGCCAAGAAAATGCAAAATATTATCCGTTAAAAAAAACCTACAAAAACATTATTTGAATTAATTTCCTTTTTAATATATCCTATAGTTCAACATCGCGCGCACCCCCTATTACTTAATTAAATAATTGTTTTATAAATTATAACACATTCAAGTTATATACTATAGTTCCGCACTTCCATAGATATACCAAATGAAATGCCGATAAAAACAAACAATAATTTGTGATACTTTCATGTAAGTCTCTTTGACTGCATTTAAACATGGCAGACATCATCCAGTAAAAAGACTAACTTCTAAATAGAAGCTGTCATAGTTGTTATTTAACCCTACATTACTGAATTTATTTTTTAAAAATTAGTAAAAAAAGCATAAATAATAGAAATAGTCTTTGTAATGGACTTTTTTTAATAGTACTTGATAACATAATGAAGGAAGCTCTAAGCATGCACACAAGAAAGTGAGGCAGTACTCTAACCTTGTCAAAGTCTGAGATAAGCTACATGCTACGACGTGACACGACACTTCGTACGTGACTGTACATGTGTTTCTCGTGTGTCAACCTGCATAGTTTCCAGTAACATTCGACCACATGCTGCTGCGCTGTGCGAATAGACAGCATGGGAAGTGCAGTTCAAGCAAGTTCGCATGGCGTCGTCATGTGATGCAATCTGACTCAGTGTACATTCTTTCACACATGTTTCTTATGTGCACATCGGTGCGGAGTCCTGTATCACCATACTCAACATTATACACATTGTGTCAGGATAAAGCAGAGTCAACACAATACCCCTCTTCATACTTCATCCACCCAACACCCCCACTCTCGCATCACTCCATACGTCACCTGTCCCCTCCCCAACCACTCCACCCACCCCCTTATCAGGTATTCATCTCGACCTTCACTCATTGTCGTTCCTGTCAGAACATGTCATCCACTCTCCTACGTTCAACATTATGCATTTCTAGATACAGTTTTCCCCCTACGCAGCTATGCATTGTAATATGCCAATACCAGCATCCACACAAGTTAAAATTTTCTCTCATGACTAACTTACTGCCCATTGAATCTAATATTCTAATACGTTTGCGCAAAATTTTATTATAATACACATCGAATACTTAGGGTAAAAAAACACTCATTTGTTTACAATATGTTAGCTACATACTACTACATCAAAATAACAGAAACAATATATCGCCACCATTCTTTTTATCTCGCTACCACTTCCCCCTACCCACTATTCTTCCTTACATTTACCAAACATCTTTGATGTGTATACCTCAGAACCTCTCTCTTATAGCCCCCATTTGCTCTGTTACCCCCACATTATTTTCTCCCATAAACACCCATATATATATATATATATATATATATATATATATATGACCCTTCGAGCCCATTCTTCGAGCTGTTGTAGCCATTGGTCAATGTAAGGGGGCAGAAACTAATATACAAAACCAATCTATTTACCTTCATAACCACTAACATTTAAAAAAAACATATTTTCAATTAATTTACTTTACGAACTTTTGTACATTTTATCCCTCACACATGTATTTATTAAAAATTAGGTTTATTTCCAATCAATAACACACTGTTAAATAATTTTCATACCTTCGATTGTATATATTTCACTAACAATACCTATCTAATCTATTGAATGTACTCTTTTTCCGTAAGGTCAGGGATTATTGTTTTGTTTCAAGTAAATGGGAATAATTCCCAGCATCTCGTATAAGGATCAGTAGTCTGAAATTGTCAACCAGTTTATTAGGAACTTCCGAGAAATCATATCCAGTATATTATTGGTCTTCCTCCATCATCAAATCACTTGTCACCAACTCTTCACTGGAGAGATGTGTGCTTGCATATCTATGATCCATACATTCTCTGCTAATTTCAAGGGCCATAGCTCATCGTGTTCGGTGTCGTTTATCTCACCACCTCCTTTTTCTTTTCCTTCTGAAAATCCAGTTTATGTCTCCAGTCATTAGGTCATTTGTGAAAGGGGCTAAACCTAGGGACAGTGGTCCTGACCTTCTGCCCAAACCCCCCTCCAGAAGTGCACTGTGGTATGTGAGCAGGGCTTCATAGATGTCCGCCTTCTTTGTAAACAGAATTTTTGCAGTCTTTACAGCAAATTCAGAGCACCCATTGGACTGACTATTAAATGGGCTGCTGGTTCTATGATGAAATCCTGCCTGTCTGGCAAGTTTCTGGAAATTGTCCTTTGAACTGAGGCCCATTATCCGTTTGAAGCACCTCAGGTATTCCGAACTTGCAAAGACTGCTTTATAGTTTTGAATTACACGTTTTTCTGTCAAAGACTGAAGCTCAAGAAGTTCAAAAGATTTGGAAAAATAATCCACTATGAGAAAATACCATTTCCCACTACCTTTAATCAGATATATTCCCGCCTTTTGCCAGGGGTGATCTGGGAGGGCTCCTTTTAAGAATGGCTCTTTTGGATTGCTGTGGTGTTCTACATCGTTGTTCGCACTTCTCAACTACAGACTGCAATTGTGAGCTTAATCCTACCCACCAAACATACTCTTGAGCCCTAGCTCTACATTTTGATAACCACAGATGACTTGCAAGTGAGGAGGAACTATCAACCTGGTTCCTTTTAATAGGAACCCTTCATTGACGGAAATATAGAGCTAGTTCTGTGCATAAGTCTCTGTGCCTTGGCCAACCCATGGAACAATACTGTATCAAGCTTTAGCACATAGAATCTGTAATTTGACTCTCTTTTATTTTATATAAACTCGTTTGGGCTACTGAAATATTGGAAACTGTCATGCTGACATGGGCTGATGTGTCTGAAGTTAGCTCCTCGCTATCACTTTCATCCCCCACCTTCCGAGGATTTCTTGATAAGCGAATCTGCAAGAACTAATTGTTTCACTGACAGGTAGGTAACAGAATAGTTGTATTTCATCAGTCTTATACAGAATCTATGAAGTCTGGGTCATCAATGTGTTTCGGTTGAAGGATTTAAAGGAGATTTTTATGGTCCATCTCCAGCATGATAAGTACTCCTAATATATACTCTTCTAATTTCTCGCATTCACATGTTAGGGCTAAGGCATCTTTCTCGATCTGAGAATATCTTCGCTCAGTTGCTGAAAGGACTCGAGAGCCAAAGCAGAGTTCTTCTCTTGTGTTGTTTGGTTTAACTTGAAACAATACGCAACCCATACCACAAGAAGAGCTGTCCACTTACCACTAATTGTTTCTCCATGTCGAAATGTGCAAGTTCTTGAGTCATCAGGTCTTTGATATTCTCAAATGATAATTATTGGTGGTTGGCCTCACCTGTACATGTTCTTTCCTGTCAGCAATTAATTCAAAGGTTGTAATATCTGGCTCTTACCTGGGATGAAATGCCCCACATAATTTACCATGCCGAGGAACCGTTGAAATTCTTTATTGTTCCTGGGTTCCGTCAACTCTACCAAATGTGAAATTTGACTGGTTTTCCAGAGATATTTCCGCTGCTGAAATCTCAAATCCCAAAAAAGTTGTTTTGTCTTCCCCAAAAATTATTTTGTCTTTATTTATAGCCATACACTTAGCACAGTACCAGGCTAAAACTCCTCATAACGTGGCAATGTGCTATTCCACCATCTCACCAAATACTAACACATTGTCGACATTTTGCAGCACATTTGGTAGCCCTTCTATTATTGCTGCAATTTTTATACTTAAATATTCTGGTGCGGCATTCAGTCCGAATGGCAGATGCTTGTACATATACCTCCCAAATGGTATTATGACGGTGGTAAATGGTTGGCAGCTCGAACTAAATGGGACCTGATTAAATCCTAAGTTTGCATCCATTTTGCTGAAAACAGTGGCACATTTCAACTGTGACAGGATGTACTGCACTTTTTAAATAGGAAACACTGTCCGCTCCATATATTTATTGAGTTCTGTGAAGTTGCTGTAAATACGAACACCATTACCTTCGGCCACTATGACCATCTTGATGTAATGATGCCAACTGGTTTCCAGCAGACCAAAGTGTTCCATCGTTACATCTCTCATTATGTGCTTTCAAGTTGTCACTTATAGTAAATTGAATACCAAACTTATACCACTGTAGAAAATTGCTCACTGCTTCTTGGATAAATGTACTATTTTCATGTTGTTTATTATTACAGCATTTAGAAATTACTTTTTGCACCATTAGAATTGTATTCACTTATTTTCTATGGATGGAGAAGATATATATGCCAGAAATATCTACAAATATGACTCCCAAAGCTAATATTTAGAGAATTCTTTGACCCATTCGTAACTGCTTTGTGACTCTTCAAAGAATCCTTTGACTCCTCTGAAGACTCCTTTGTAGACTCCTTTGACCGCATCGAAAACTCCTTTGACCGCATCGAAGACTCCTTTGACACCTTCGAAGACTTATTGTGACTCCTTTGACTCTTTCGGAGACTTCTTTGAAGACTGATTTCAAACTTATATTTTCAAGGAATGTCTGCTGCTTATGTAAGACACTTCAGAAGTATAAATAGTCATTCAACTGGTTCTGCACGTGCTTAAATGCATTTGATCCAATCACTGATACTCATTATAGAACAAAGATCATATTTAAAAATTTTTATTTGCTTTACTTCAAATATATGTAATAAATCTGCACCTTCTTTTTTATCTACAACAATTATTTATAATTAGGGCATGTGTTAGAAATCGTTTTCAGCATATGTAAAAGAAAATTATAGTAGTTTGAATAAACACACGTGTTGATGTTTGTTTGCAGAGTTAAAATAATAAAAATAATTTAAATAACGACAGTATCTTCCCAAATTAGTATTTTAACTCTTTAACTCTTAACAAATTGATTACAACGTTAGTGTTTTGTATTCGTCCTTGTGCTATTGTGATTTCGAACAGTAGTGATCTCGTACTGAATTATAAAAAAAATTATCGTGAAAAATAATCACTTATGTACCTTTTCTGTCTCTCATGGTAAAACATGTCATGTCATCTAATCATATCGCTACCTAGTCTACATGTCTTATCGAAGGTATGTAAAAAAATCACAGGAAACTACATTTCTTACCAAGTGTCATAACAACACATTTACTTACACAATAACGAAATTCATCACAATCGGTTTTTAAAGAAACAGTTGCTCTGATAAAAATAGATTGAGAAAAATGTAGATAATTTTTTTTACTACAGTTCTTAACATCAACTTCTTGTTCACTTGTGATGTGTCATGAGCTATCGGGAAATGCCGAAAAAAAAATACAGCATGAAATGTTGGCGAACATCTAATGAACTATTCAGGATATTATTCAGGACGGATTCAGGACGAGTAATTAATATTTTATGTCTATATGTATGTATATATGCTTGCATACTCTAAGCTTCATAATAATATTGCTCTGTAAGCAAACTGCAAATGCTTACATATTTGTATACACACATTATATATACATATATAGAAGCATACATACAATCATTAGATACAATTAAGACTGTTCCATTCAAGTGTGTTTGATATTTTTGTGAGAGAAGTGATCATGCAAAATCTAGTGGTTCGAAACCTTCCTTCATGTATAAATATATATTGAGGATTAGTTTATTGTTCCTTAAACGACTATGAGATAAAAATACAGTTCTGACAGGAATTCGAACGCTAGACTATTTATTTAAATTCCGAATATTCAACCACTGATCTACAAGAGCAATAGTGATTATTAGGCTTACTTGTTTGAATAAATGAAATACATATTTTTAATAACTTTGTTACTTATTAGTGTACACATGTGATCTGGTGTCATGAGTAGTTATAGTTGCTTATTTATGTTAACACATTCCCAACTCTGAATATATCTGGTAGAATCTTCGAATCTGAAGAGAGATTATAAAGATATATGGGTTCTTGGAGCTGAACTAGAAACAATAAATGTTTCCTCTCACCATGTAACGAGAGTTTTACGAACTTCATTTTCACATTATAACTGTAGTAAATGCATGAAAGACTTGCTGAAAATTCTTAACTCTCTCAGACGAGTTATATTGTATTGCTTTGTAATTTGCTTCGACCATTTGTATCCCGAATAGTTCGTTATGTGTCCACCACCCTTTTGTACCGTATTTTTCTGCTTTTCAGCATTTCTTTTCACTTAGCTCTTGCCACGTCACAAGTTATCAAAGGGTTGATGCTAAGAACTGAAATAAAAACATCTGTCCTTTTTACACAATCTTTTTTTATCAGCACAGAAGTTTCTTTAAAAATCTGTTGTAATGAATTTCGTTATTCTGTAAGTAAATGTGTGGTTATGTTCCTAAGTAAGAAAATTACAGTTTCGTGTGATTCATTATTTTATTTACCTTCGATGAGACATGTACACTAGGTAGAGAGATAATTATATGACTTGACACGTTTTACCATGTGGGACACGAAAGGTGCATATATAATTTGTCATGATTAAAAATATATATATAAAATCAAGTACGAGAAAATTTATGTTCAAAATCACAATAGTACAAGGACGAATACGAAACACCAACATTGTAATCAATTGGTTTAGTCTCTATAGAGCTACATACCAATTTGGGAAGGTACTGTCATTGTTATTTTTCATTTATTTATTTTTTTAACACTTCAAACAAACATCTACAAATGCATTATTTTTAAACTACTATAATTTACTTTTACATGTATTGAAAACTATTTCTATTACATACCCAAGTTATAACTTCGTTGATATTAAAGAAAAAAAGAAGGGGCAGATTTATTATATATAGCAGAAATTAAGCAAATAGCATTTTTTAAATGTGTTTTTTGTTCTATGAAAAGTATCAATGATTAGATGAAATGCATTTTACCACATGCAGAATCGGTTGTATGACAACTGGCACTTCTGAAGTGACTTACATAAAGAGTAGATATTCCTGAAAAAGATCAGTTGTTATTCAGTCTTCAAACGAGTTTCGGAAGGAGTCAAATGAGTCACGAAGAAGTCTTCGAAGGCGTCAAAAGAGTCTTCGGAGGATTCTTCAAAGGAGTCACAAAGTCAGAGTAGACAAGAAGAACTCTTCAAAGGAGTTAAAGGAGTCATGAAGGAGTCTTCGAAAGAATCGAAGTATTCTTCAAAGGAGTCAAAGGAGTCACGAAGCAATTTTTGGATGAGTCGAAGGAGTCTTCGAAGAAGTCGAAGAACTGTCACGAAGGGTTCAAAGTAAGTAATATAGGAGTCTCAAAAGGAGTCAGTGGAGTCCTCAAAAGGGTTACGAAATCGTCTCGAAGGAGTCTTCAAAGGAGTCATGGATGTGTCAAATAAATTTCCGAAGGATTCACGGGTATAAGCGTAGGGAGTGTTAATTAAAGATGTTCAGGCTTATATACCTTCTCCATTCGAATACAATGCAAACGAAGAAAAAAGTCATTTCTAAATGGTGCAGTCTTAAATGACATGAAAAAAGTACAAGTACCCAAAGAGCAGTCAGCCATTTTCTACAGGGCTATAAGTGTGGTATTCAATTTACTAGAAGCGATGACTTGAAAGTACATAATAAGAGATGTAAAAGTATAACATTTTGGTTTGCTGGTTTCCAGTTGGCATCGTTACGTTAAGATACTACATCTAAAAAAACTGATACTGCGCAAGATTCACAAGACCTGGGACAAATATGTATGGTTTCATTTATCCCACCAATGTGCAATACTTTCACGAAAGACCAAAGACCTACAGATTGCACCATAGGGTCAGTTAGTGCAAAGTATACATTTGTTGAACTTTCGCATCTACAAGACAAACTTAAAAATTTAGGTAAAGAATTACCGAAACCTTGAATTATGATGTCAGAAATGGAATTCATACACAAGAAAAAGACTTGATCGTGGCAATCGTGGAAAATACGACGCATTTCTGAAGAAAAGTGATATTGGTATAATCACTGAAGACAAAAATGATGATTACTGTGCCGATGAAATTTATCCCAACACTCGCACACATCTCTCCGGTGAAGAATCGGTGACAAGTGATTAGAAGATGGACGAAGACCAATAGACTGGATACGATTTCTCCGAAGACTCTAACAAACTTGTTCAGAGACTCAGACTGCAGATCTTTATGCGAGATGCATGAAATTATTCCCATTTACTTGAAATACAATCAATAATCCATTACCTTAGGGAAAGAGAGCACACTCAATAGATTAGTTAGGTAAGAGTATAAACATATTTAACACTGTACTGTTCATTGAACACTAACTCAGTTTTTAATTGATACAGGCCTGGGGTATAAAATGTATGAAAGTTTGTAAAGTAAGTTACTTAAATAGATAATTTTTAAATTATTACTAGATGTAATTAAGATATATTGGTTTCGATTATTAGTTTCTGCCCTCAAATTGACGAATGGCTACTACAACAGATCGAAGACAGGGCTCGAAGAGTTTTAAATATATATATATATATATATATATATATATATATATATATATACACATACATATATATATGTGTGTGTGTATATATGTATATATATATATATACACACACGAAGAAACAGGTGCTGATGGGTACTCATGTTAAAGATTGTGTGTACATGTCCAGGAAGAATGGAGGGAAGATGGAAGGGGTAGCTAGGTAAAAGGGATAGTTCCGAAATATAATTTCTATGTTTTTGAAGTAGTAGTACGTAGAAAATATATTACAAAAAAGTTAAAAAATTGGGTGTGTTTTTTTTTTACCCTAAGTGTTCGATGCGTGTTATAATTTAGTCTGCACAAACATATTACACTCAATGTGTAGAAAGGTAGAGTCATGTGAAAAAAAACTTGAGTAAATACTGGTATTCGGATATTATATTGCATAGCTGAGTAGAGGGAAAGCTGTTTCTAGACATATATAATGTTGAAGGTGATAAGTGTATGACATGTTCTGACAGGAACGACAGTGAGTGAAGGTCGAGATAAATATGTGACGAGGGGTGGGTGGAATTAATGGGGAAGGAATAGGTGATAGTGTAGGAAGTGATGTTGGTGTGGGGGAGGTTGGGTGGAAGAAGTGTGAAGAGGGATATTGTGTTGACTCTGCTATTTCATGAGACAGTGTGCAGTATCAGCGACGAAGGGTGATACAAGACACCACAGAGGTGTGCGCATGAGAAACATATGTGAAGGTTCGTATGCAGAGGGAGATCGCATAACTCAACAATCGATGCGAAAGTGCTTGGTCTGTACTTCCCATTGTGTTGAATCGTACAACGCAGCAGCATGTGGTCGGTTGTTACTTGACACCATGCAGATGCACACATGAGAAACACCTGTAAAGTAATGTACGCAGTGTCGTGTGATGTCGCAGCATGTAGTTTCTCTCTTGCCATTGCAAGGTTGGAGTACTGTCTCACATTCTCGTGTGCATGCTTACAGCTTCCTACATTCGATGAGCATGAAGTGTTAAAAAACTATCCATCACAATAACTATTTCTGCTTTTTAAGCTAGTCATTTGTCATTTTTAAATTAAATTCGTTGACGTAGGGTGTAAACAAATATAACAGCTTCTATTCAGAAGTTAGTTTTTTTACCGGATGATGTATACCATGTTTGAAAGTAGTTGAAGAGCCATGCATGTAAGAATCGTAAATAATTGATTGATTTTACCGGCAGTTTATTCGGTATACCTATATAAGAGATAGATATACTGGGTGCTGAACTATAGGATATAACTTAAATGAATAGCAATTTATAAAGAAAAGTAATTTAACTAACAATTTTCTAGAATTTTTTTTTTCCTGGAAATTTATTGTATGTTATTGGAAACCATTCAGGCATAACTCAGTTTTGTGTTTGAGGGGCGATCGGACCTACAGGAAAATATACCTTGAGTATTGTCATCAATTAATAATATATTTTACTAAAGTCGACTACCTGAAATGTTATTGATTTTATCGTAAATTTGATCGGTTACTGCTAATATCAATGTGAACATGAGTAGATGTCATATCACCCTTTTTAAAATAAAATGTCTTAATTAAACAAAATTTAAAAAAAAATATTAATTTATATAATTGATATTGTCACATTATTTATCAGTTCTTTGCAGGAATCATGCGAAATTATTCATCCAGCCACTTTGAGAAGACATTGGGGTCATGCTGATTTTGAGACATGTACGAACGGAATTTTGATTAGTCAAGGGACAAAAAGCAAGTTATTAGCAAAAAATGGAAAATTTTTTTGTGGAGAAAGGGAAATTTTGTGCGAAATATGGGAAATTTTGAATGAATTTGGAGAAGATTTGTGTTTTTTGACCGTCGAATGACCTCTAACACGGCTTCAAGGTCATCCAACATGGCGGCCGGGGTATCAGGTTACAGGGAGTCTCCAACACCAGCCGTCAGCCGCTGTACGTGTATCGGCTATTCCTATCTACTGAGGTGTAATTCTCTGGAAACAATTTATTTCGTTATGTCATGCAAATACTTATTTTGCACTATACAAATATTATATTTTGTAAAATCTCTTTCAGTGACTCACTGTGCAAGGGGCTCTTCCATCAGTTCCAATGGTGCAGATATTTGTTACCTTGATATCAGAACCAATCGACGAGCGAGCGCACTCAATGT
>PNEQ01135583.1:21261-37473 GCA_003012365.1 Medauroidea extradentata
TATATATATATATATATATATATATATATATATATATATATATATATATATATATATATATATATATATATAAAGGCGTACATACACCACGAGAATAGTGTAGCCTTTCTCAAGATCAGCAGAATAAGAACATTCAATTCCACTAAGGTTAAGTACAAAACACAGTACATGAAATACATTTCAAATTAAAAGTAAATTTCTTTATCTTTGCTTAAACATGTTAGCCGGATGAGAAATCAGAAAATTTTAGGGTTGATAAAATAAAATCAATGAATACTTAATAATAAATACTGTTTGTATACAACTAAGAACCATAAAGTGTTCGTACACTTTTTAATTCCAATACGACTGAAAAAAAATACTGACGCGTCCTATTTAATTTCATTATTATTACAACGAAAATTTGCTAGATGTAAGCAAGCTTTTGCTGCAAAAATTACCTATGCTACAACGTACAGCATTATTAGCCTGAGAAATTTGAGCTTTAAATCATATTTACTTAAACCTACAGAATCCTTCAGAATCAAGAGTAATAACTTTCAATGATTTTCGCAAACGCGCAATTAAGTATACGCATTAGACCATGAAACAATATCCCCCGCGGTTTTGCTCGCGAGTATTATTCATAAGTGATACTATTTACATTAGTTGAAATAACCTCTTTGTACACCAGATTGGCACTTCAGTCATCAAGTGTTAGAATGACAAACCTGCAAATTGAGCTAACTCTGCAGCGGAATAAAGCTGTCCACGCGAAAAGCAGTCTGAAGTTTGTCCCTGTCAGTAACAGCGACATCGCTTGGGCCTTATTTATAGCAATGCAAAGTTGACGTTGTGGAGTAGTTACAGACTCTAAAACGTAAGAGGTTAATCGAATGAAAAATGTCTTATGTTTTACCCTGTGCATAACCACTGGTGACGGTGCCCTCTATTACATATTTTCAAATTATTCACTCAAAGTTTAACGGCATTAGGATTCGCGGAAACGCATTTGGTAACCCAACCTTGGCATTACTGAGATAATATATTATGTGAGCTGACGTTGTCGAGGGACCTAAGTAGAAAGTCAGCTGCATAATCAATTTTACCCCTTTTAAACGACTACATAAAATTTGTACTGCGGATATGCTTTGCAGTTTTCGTGTCAGAATTGAACGTTCTCAAGCAGCTTTTAACGGAATTGGAGCCCAGAACCTCCCGGAGTGTAGACCTCAGCTACAAACAACTGCGTCACGTAACGTCGAAATAATTCAATAAAAACAAATTTAGCTTAAAAAATAAAATATTCATGCCCTGGGCTCATACAGATTGTGCAATACCACGTCTCGATATGTTTCTGATGCGTAAACTCATGTATTATTTATTTATTGCTGGTCGTACTTGCTTTTCGGATCGTCTGCCTTGAAAGTTTACAAACTTAGTTTTATTCCTAATAATTAAGTTATCTGATAAAGTAAATAAAACTTACATATACGTTTTAAATACTTATGTAAGCATCACTCTAACGCGACCAACACATCAATATCTCTACTGGTTAGATAGATGTCATGGTTTGATGTAAAACAAATTTTGCGCTTTTTCACCCTTTCGAGTGTTGAATTTCAAAACATTTTAATTTCACATTTTATACATTTGTATAAGTATCCAGTTGAAGTGCAAATCACTACGGTAGCCCGTTAGGTCAAATCAAAATCGATTGTATATTAAAAAACACATATGACAGCTTCACAGTACTGAGAGTTCGAATATCGAAAAATCTAAAAATCAATTATCGACTATTTTCGTAATCATCACCCTGAAACAAAAACTAACCGTATATCTCGACGGGTTCGATAGGTATCGAGGATTTATCTCAAACACATTATAGGCCTTTTCGCTACCTAAGAGACATAATTTCAGAAAACCCTTAAATCACATTGCAGACTAATTTACTAGTGTCTCTTGAAAGTGAAAAAAAAAGGACGATATCCCGCTGGTTCAAGATATATCGACGATTAATTGAAAACACTTTTCACCACTTTTCACCCCTTTTCACTTCCTTAGGTGGCGATGTTCAAAAATTCCTGAAATTCGTTTTAAGGTATTTGAGTAAGCATCAATCATTAACAAAACTCAAGTTGCTATATAAAAATCAATGGTATCGATATATATCGATTGTGAATCGAAAACGTAGTTTACCCTTTTTTCAACCTCTTTAGGACCGAATTCGGAAAATATGTTTTGTTGGTACTTCGGATATTTATAAAAACATCAATTTAAAGCACAGAGCACTTCGATATTTCTATTGGTCCAATAGAAATGGAGGGATAATCGAAAACACAGTCCACATATTTTCACCCAATTAATTAAAGAATTTGGAAACCTCTTGGAGTCCTATCATAGATATTTGTATACGTAACGAATTTAAGTAATAATCACCACGTCAGCCAATTGTGTTTCATAAAAAACACATTTTACCTCTTTTAACTGCTTACGAGTCGAATTTCAAAAAACCCTAAACCTGCTTTTTGGGTATTTATATAAGCAAAGTTTTGAAGTTAATACCAACTATTTATGCCGAAGGATTCGATAGATATCGGTAGTTAATCGGAAACACATTTAAGGTCTTTTCACCCCATTAAATGTTGAATTTCGAAAAATCCTAAAATAGGCTAATACTCATTTTTATGAGTGTCCTAGTAAAGTAAATATCACGATGATACACCGTCGGGTTCGAGCTCTATCGACGTTCCTTCGGAAATACATTTCACCCTTTCTCACTCCCTTAACTATCGAATTTCGAAAAATCCATTCTTAGAGGGGGCCTACGGGGCAAGGGGGAGCTTTCCTCAAAATTTTCTGGTTCTAGATCCAGTGATTTGGGCTGTGCGTTGGTGAGTGAGTGATTGAGTGTGTCAGTACACTTTATTTTATATATTATGATTTAGACAAAGAAAGTCACTATCCACAATATTTCTAACGAAGAATATAATAAATTATGTTTTTTTTCTGTAGAGAAATTTGCTAAAACGCACGGTAGTATGATTCAATGACTAATATTAGATAGAAGATTACTTCCCGTACAGAAACATCACGGGCCTGCGATGGAATTGTTGTCTCTTAGTTTAGTACTTTGGTGTGCTGAATTAAAACAATTTAACGAAAATGCACTATCACGCTCCATTTTTCCACAAACGATATTTTGTGTGGGACGTAAAGGTTATTCTGATTAATATGCAGTATTCACAATGCAGTACTCAAATATATGTATTATTGAGCTGAAACTTTCTTGAGTTCGAGTACACATTGTAAAGTCTATGGTCACCGTAGGGGTAGGAAGTATGAATGACGTATATATATATATTTTGTTTTTAAAATATGGCAACAATATCATGTTATATATGTGTGATGTATCTGTTTCTGTCTATTCCTTTGTCATGTCATGTAGTGACTTGTTCAACATGGCTAATCGAGGTAGTTTTTATCTTATTATCTGATAATATTATCTTTATTTTATTGTTGATAGAAAAATTACATTAAAGAATTACAGTAGTAACACTGTTAAAATCTTTAAGATAAATTCTGTTATATTTGCTGTGAGTTTATGATTAAGGAACCTGAGAGGAACATTACAGATTACTTTAAAAAAGTGGTGTTTTATGCATATTTCGGAGGGAAGATTACAGATGTAAAATAACTAAATATGTGCTGCAAGTAAAGTGTGTCGTGTTAGTGTAGAAGATCTAAGGAAATGGTCTAAAGCCACGAAGAAAGCATTCAGATTTTTTTACTAAAGGTTAGGAGGGAGCAGAAAAATCATACTGATGAGTAATATTTTTTTAGTTGTGATGTCAAACGTTACAATCCTAAAGATAAGAAAGCAATTGCATATAACCAAACCTTCTATCTGTATTTCGGCCAGTTTTTCACAGCCTAGAGGTTCTTATTTCAATCCCTTCAAATTTTCCTGCTCCTATCCCACCTGATGTTCTAGATGATGCTTCCATGGATGCAAGAGATTCATATGATACGACTGATCAGGAATGTCAATGTTATTTATGCACAGGTCCTCAACAGTTTATACAGTATGATCTCAATGATTTAATCAGAGATTTAGGTTTACCTGAGGACAAATCTCAGCTCTTATGCTCCAGATTAAAATAAAAATCTACTGGTAACAGGTGGTAAAGGTGTAGGAACTGAAATTTACACCATACTTTTCACATGAGGGTGCCTTAGTATACTGCATGGATATTTCTGGTTTGATACAAAAGTTAAACGTTGTGAATAAAGAAGGGGATTGTATTCCCCCCAAAAAAGTCTAGAGAAGGCGTTTCTGCACAATGTAAAACACTGTTGCTTCATTACCTGTTGGTCATTCTATACACTTTAAAGAAGCTTACTATAATTTTGAACTATTTCTTACGAAAATAAAATGTAATATTCATAACTGTATGATATGTGGAGATCTGAAAGTGTTATGCGTGCTACTTAGTTATCATTTTCGATATACAATATTCCAGTGTTTCCTGTGTGAATAGGACAGCAAAGCAAGAAGTCGTAACTGGGGAAAAAATATTGGCCCCGAAGAACGTCTCTTCAACCTGATAGTAAAAACTTCTTGAGAACAAGCCTGGTTGATAGAAGGAAAATTCTTCTGCCACCACTTCACATAAAGTTAGCATTAATGAAGCAGTCTGTCAAAGCCTTGCCCAAAGATGGACCATGCTTCAAGTACCTCTGCAGTCAGTTCACTCGTATGTCAGATGCTGAGCTAAGGGAAGCCAATTTTGTTGGGCCAGACATAGGAAGATGAACATTTTCTCGATACAACGACAGAAATTGGAAGTAGAGCATGGATTGCTTTCAAAAATGTAGTTACAAAGTTCTTTGGAAACAACAAGGCTCCTAACTATGTAGGGGTAGTCGAAAACATGACGGAAATATTTTTAATTCTTGGCTACTTAATGAGTAAAATACTTCACTTTCTGAAATATCACTAGGACTTCTTCCCTGAAAATCTTGGTGCAGGGAGAGAGAGAGAGAGAGGAGCAAGGGAAACGTTTCCACCAAGACATTAAGGATATGGAAAGATGTTACCAAGGTAGGTGTAATGTTATCATGATGGGAGATTAATTATGGGAGATTACTGTTAGATGCTGCAACGAGACATTCCAGAAGTTTCACACAAGAGGAAAATCAAGTGCGTAGCTTCACTATGAAGAGTAAACGGCAGTAAAAAGCCTTTGATTAAATGACTGTTTTAAGTGAAAGTTCTTCTGTACTTAACCTTTAAATGGCAGGACAAAATCTTTTCATGTTCTATATTTTATGCACTTAACCTTCAATCTGTTCCATAGAACTTTTTTTTTGTTTAAACATGTTTCTCTATTGACTGTAATAACGCTACATTTACATCAAGACATAACTAAAAGTGTCGGTGTAGGTTGTCGACAAATGGTACGTGGTGGAGACAAACGGAGCTCAGTTTTGGTTTCAGCATTACAAAATACTATATGTACAGCGAAAATCGTGAGAAATGTTTTCATGGCCCTGAATTTTGCAGGCCTGTGTTAAAACAACGCATATTCCTTGCACAATAACAAGATTTATATTACTGTGTATTTAATTGCATATAATTTAGACGATTAGAGCTATACCACTAACGTTAAGCACAGTGTGTGTGACACACTATAGAATAAGCTGTAATTTATATTGAAAGACTTCAAAGGAAAAGTTGATAAATTCGTGTTCCTACAGTATTAAATGTCACGTTCCCAGCTCAACTACTGGGTGAAAATAATTCAAAAACTGTAAAATTCTGGCTATCAAGAAATCTCTTTAATCAAAATAAATACCGTTTATAACGCGTTACGCAGAGTATATCTATCCTCGGCAATCAACGTGTTGCAGGTAAAAGTTAAACACAACAATCCACAAACAAGATACGTAGATAAATTCTACACAAGATTATGATACAATTTAAACCAAGTAATGAAATTCGAAGGCCGGAATCCTAAACCCAATAACTTCGATAAGAAATCCCTAACCTAAGTGTTACTCGCTACTACACGACTGCAGCCGCCTTGCAAGTCGTGGGAGACGAGTACTTAACTTTGCAATTACGGAGTGCGTACTTACATTTACCCCTTTGATTGTATGGGTATGGGAAGGTAAGATGCCGAGAGAATGACTGGAATACTTAATCATCGATAAAATCTGGAATATTCAAACGTCGATAAAATTTGAACAACTTATCATAATGTGATTGGACGTTCTGCTGAGTAGATATCTTATTAGTAGACGGCTATTTGTAAAACATTCATAAGTAGCATACTTTAATTTTTAAGAAAATTTTAAAAATTTTTGGTAGAAAAATGAGTATCTGTAACAACAAAAACTGTAAAAAGGAGGGGAAAAATATAAGTATCAATGTAATAATATCCGGATCTCTATAGTAACTGAATTTAATAAACAGTCTCGTTTTGATTTGGAAAAACTTTTAACTTTCTTAAGCCTCCACAAGGGAGGCTGTTAAATATAACTTTTATGGACCCTTGAAAAGTCTATTTTAGTGAATAACTACGCGTACACATGAGATAAATTGGTAAATCAGTCTCACGTCATTCAGAAGAACAAACATCTTTGGTTTTGTTTCGCCTCATCGTTGTGTCGTTGCTGTATTTCTGTTTGTGTTTTTGTTTTCGTCTCGACGTTGAGTCGCATATCAACTTAGGTTTCTCATTTTATATTTTGTTATTCTTTTATTTTCTGTTTTGTTTCGTTGTTTTATCTGCCCATATTCCAGTTTTGGAATTTCCTGTTGTGTATGTATCCTGATGACTAAAGCATACTCTGCTTATTTATGTTTTCTTGTCTTATTTTTAGTTTTCTCTTGACAGTCATTTATTTCGCAATGGCACATGTCCAAAAAAATTAATCCAGTCATGCACTCCCATTTCGCAGTTCTTTCAAAGACAATCAAACTGTTTTGTTGTCTCTATTTTATAAGAAATATGGCACTTGCAACTATACTTCTTTTTCAGTGAAGCGATCGCCGGGACTTTAAATCTATCAGCTAATGTGTGCAGATGTATGTATGGGCGTAAAAAATTTGCCGAGTAACCGATCGCAGAAGTATGCTGCTTATGCGATGATTTGTCCGTTTTTTTTGTGTGGTTATTTTCGCAAATTGATTTATTTATGGATTACTGTCTTACGAATGCTTTTAGTAATGTACGTCTCGAAAAATGATTGCCGTGGTGAAGGAGATTTGTTAATGGAAAGTTTCGTGATTCGACTGGTTATTTGCGGCAGGAAGTGGTTGCTAGTGATATTCAGCAAGCGGTTTCAAGCAATGTTTAGAAAAATTGCATTTGTTAGCAAGAAACTGCTGTAACTTTATGCCGCGGGATCAACTGTGACACAGACTTTACCATTGTGAGATTCACCATGTATTTGTTGGAACTGTTCCCGACCTGTGCGGTGGATTATCCATTAGGTTGCCTATAATCCTCTCTGTTCGGTGGAGTACGACAGTAAAGAGTTCGTGATTGTTCAGCAACAGGTGAGCAAGATGCAGATAGGTGTCATATTTGCCTAGTTTGACGGTGGCTGCGGCAAAAGGTGTTGTGTCATCTTAGGTTTTCTTTTGAACATAGAATGATAGCACTTGTCAACCAAGAAACAGAACATACCCAGCGTGCGCGTGAAGAAATTAGTCTGATATAAATATATGTAAACTTGCGCCTGTAATAACTGACATTTTTCGTCTTTCCTGTTAGAAATGTTTTTCTGCAAAACTGCATTTTTTATTAATTTGTTCATTGTCTGAGCGCCAGTTAATGTGACATAAAGAAATATGATTTTTAAAGACGTTCAGCGAGGAACTGAAAATTTCAGTAATTGGTTTATTTTAACTTAAAATGCCTATTGTGAGACTACAAGTAAATTAATCGTGTTGGACTATACATGTATATTTTTGGTTTTACAATAATTTTGTTTCATCAACGAAACAGGGCTAAAATTTATGTGAAAGATTGTAGCCACTTATAGTCTAATGCTCTTAGACGTCCAAGAATAATATTATTAAATTATTTAGAAAAAAATGACTGTAATAAAATTATGTAATATAGTGTTATGTTATTGTAGATGGCAATGTGTAGTTAAGTAGCGATTGCGCGGTCGCCCTGTTTATATGCTTTGCTGTTATTGACTTAAAGTTATTATGCAGGATTGTAAAAGTAATTTTATGCAGAACCTTATAACTGTTCTTACAAACGATTTTAGTGAAAATACTTTTTTATTTAATAAAATAGTTTTCAACCCCTGTCTAAACTAATTGTGTTGTACATATTGGGTTTCCTCTTTCCTGTGGCTAAGTACATCACACAACACAGCGATAAATGGCAAATACATAAGTTACATGTTTTTTTTTTTCGGAGAATCCGAATCGTAAAATAAAGCATTGGGGGTTGCTATATAAGATTTCAAATTAGACCCTCCATGGATACTATAAAGAAGCTGGGCATGACAGGTGGCAATCTTGAAACGCAGATAGACCAGGCATAATCTCAGATTTAGCTCAACAATTCCTTGCTTTAACATATCCAGGAAATTCTTTACGCCACTTAGTCGCATAAGAATTCCACACGGTAGATGTCAATATTCTGGAAAACATGTGGAAGATTGCTGAGAATCCTTACTATGATTATGCAGATTTGCCTCGAATTTAGACACCAACCTTTGGTAAAAGTGTAATTTGTTTCCCATTGTTCAATGCGTACTACATTATTGTATTACTTGTACATCTGTGTTAATGACTACGTCCCAAACTTGTGCGTTCAGGACTTAACAAAATAATAATAATATTGGGCACGTATGTTTCATTTTTTATTTATATGCGTGATTTTTCACATATTCCATTATCTCAAGATATAAAACTTAGTCGGTACATTACCAATCATTTCGATAATTGGAGCAGGAAGGGGAAATTTTACGAATTACTAATTCTACAATGAACCGCATATTACCCTGTGAGTGCATCTGTGCATTTACGTATTTGAATGATCGTCACAGCATTGCTTGACTTTGACGTAATTCATGTTCGCGAACATCAACGAAAGTGCATGACAAACAACGAAGCCGGTATTTAAGTTGTTCCAAACATTAAAGGTTTGAAACGAGAGTAGAATGCCTGATAGGGTTGGTGACCTCTTGTCGTCTGCGGAAACATCTAATAATTATCGTCAGAAGAACCATTACGTTGGTATAAAATTTTTTTGAGACGTAGGTCCTGTATGAGAGCAGCGAGGGAACATGAAATTGTAGATTTTTTTGCATTATGCCTACTTATTTTCAAAAATTTGTACATTGTAAATTTTCAAAGTATATAAAGTATTTCATACGTTTCTAGAGCTATAAAACTATATATCGTATTAGTTAAGATTGTTTCTGAAACAAAGCAAAATTAATCCGTCATCCTATAATTTTTTTTTAATCTCCTGTTGCGGTGCTATATTTTTTGGGTGATTTTATTTAGTAGAGTAGCGTCTAAGATTGTTTAATCTAGAAATCCAGACCGCGGGAGCCGTCTGTTGTGACAGAGGTTTGCAAAAGTGGCCTACTGCTGGCCGATTATTGCGACACGCGTCTGGGGCTGCGTACCAATTGTCGTGACAATTTGTTGATTTTTTTGACAGCGCCCAGCGTAACTCTGCTGCAAAACTGGGACGCTTCTTACGCGGCAGCGTTGGTGGTTTACTAATCCTGGAGGGAATTTCGCTGATTGTCGGACCGCGATTTAGATAGGGAGATGCCGTTTCTTATTGTAAGTAGAGTAGTGACGCGGGCAGTCGGTGCTCGGAAGTCGAGGAGACGCAGTGTCGGAGAGAAGAAGCTGATCTCTGTAGGTGAGAATCGTCAAAGTCAGTACGTCACTGCAGATTGCGGATTCTGCCCCAACATGGCATTTAATATTTCTAAATTTGCGGTGGATTTAGGTTTCTCTGTTTACCACCGTTGAAGTGTATGACTGAAGTGTTTGAATATAAACATGTGTTAGGATCGCCTCTGTAGCGGTAGTCGTCCCGCCGGGTTGCTGATAAGTTAAGTAAATGCAAGGAATAACTTTTATTTCAGTTTTAAATAAGGAACAATCAGGGAACTACATGGCACATTCTCTAAGCGTCGAGACACTAGTTATTAGTTGTAACTACTTCAATATTTTAAAATTATTCTAATGTCTTAAATGTTTCATGTTAATCGAGTAATTTATATTAATTATTATTCTTTTTATTAATATTTCGTATTTAAATAAAGAAACTATGAGCCAACCTTGTGTAAGGTTTTGTTTCGTTTATTACATGCTAATTTTTTAGAAATGTTTTTTTTTTTTTTTGCGAGCTATCTTACCCTTTCCAATTAATATTATAGAGTAACGTATTTTTTTTTTTTACAGATTTGGTTGTACGATTGAAAAGTCCTACATTCCTACCCCTGTAGGATGGGCAGCTAACAAAAGGTCTCGACTGTTAATGTTTTAAATGTAAATCCTGTCGCTCAAGTTGTTTGAGATTTCGTTCTATATTATTTGCAGCCAGTGAGTTTGCCCATTGTTGGTTTTTGCTCTAGTTTAAAATATTTCTGTAAATTAATTTTAACTTTCTGTTTACCGGGCACTGTTACATTTCCTATCAGCATCCGTTACGCACAAAAAGATGCGAATTGAATGGAAGTACAAATTAAGCAGTGCTTTTTTGTGTGCTCACATTAACGTCCTGAATCGTCTATAACAATGGATCCGCAGTTGGTGCAGCAGCATAGCCGTTCGGTCTACACCAAAGCGATCGAGGCTCGATTCCGAGTTCAGTCCACCTGGATTTTCACACGTGTGAATAGTTCCGAATAATGTCGTTAGTCTTGTTAGTTCTTCGCGGTCCCATCCCCAACTTAAAAAAAAAAATCAATTTCTGCTCCGTAATCATCACCATATCACTTATCAGCGCCAAAACCCTTGCTGTTTGGCAATGATCAAAAGTTTCAGGTTTTAATAATTATCAGCTAAATGTCTAACATCAAACAATAAATTATATGAGTACAATTTTACATCTAGATGATTGTATTTGTTTTCTTATAAAGACTGTGTTTGCATTGATTCTAAATTGTCTATGCGTGATATTCACATATCTAACTGCGTTATAGCTAAATTAAGTAGAAGTTTACATATTCCTGGGACGCTACTATACTTACCGCTCATTACTATTCCGAAGCCACTAACTATGCCAGATGAACCGACTAATGCGTCGCTGGGCCCGTCCTGGTGCGGCAGCCTGACGACGTTAATGTAATCTGCAACATGAGAAGCAGCGTTTACAAAACGTAATTTACTAGAGTTACGCAAGTTTTCTCAATCAACAATATACAGGTAAGTTAGGGCTAACAGCTTGCCAGATATTTGGTGATTATTTACTGGTGGTAATTAACAGTAATCCTAAACATTCTATACATCATAACCTTTCTTCTCTCGAATGAAGAGAATGTGTTTGTGTGTATACAGGGTGAGTCGGGAGGAAAGTGCAATATTCTAGGACGTGATAGTACTGGTCATTGTGATCAAAAAAGTTCACGTGAACATGGTGTCAATATGTGACAATTATCGATATAGCCTCGTTTGAATGAAAAAAAAATTTCCAAGTGTTCCAGTTATTATGTGAGGTGCTACTGATACTGAGTAACAACACCGAAATTCCTCTCTATAAAAAACTTCAGAAACTCCGACCTTTGACAGTCCCACGAGGTATTCTAGGTGCTACATAGTTCCTCTCTCATATAAAGTAAATTTGCTTGGCATTCGCAGCCGATCATGCTTGCGTTCGCGGAAACCCTAGGAACGTCAAACCACTGGTGACGACCACGAAGAGAGTAAATCTTAATTAAATACGAGGACTACCCCGCGAATACCCACGGCGACCCCGGAGCCCATTCACACCTCGTGACGACCACAGCGAGAGTCCCCTCCAGCTCTCTAACCGACACTCTTGCAGTTCTCTCTCTCTCAAAAAACGCCCCCCTATACTCCCAACCAATCGTACCTCTTTGTGGCTGACTAACAATACCAAACCCGGCCTTTCCTCAGGATCTGTTTAATATTTCTTTTCCATTTGAGCACAGTGCTGACCTAATTTACAGCCTTTGCTCTGTCTCTAACGCCAGCTCAAAGTCTCCAGCTAGTTCTCGTTCCCCGTTTCAACTTTTCCTTCGTCGCTGCGTTAAGGGTTAGCTGGTCGTGAAGCAATCTAACACTCCTTTACTAATCCTGCACCTCTCGCCAGTATGCAAAACTAAATTAAGTATAAATTACATCAAACAAATTGTTGTAATCGAGTAACATTAAACACACAGGCATGATTATAATGTAACTTCAACTGACTTTCTTCGACTATTCTAACGTAACTAACTGTATTTGCATTGTACGTTACATAAAATAACCATAAATTGGCAAATAGGTCTGTTAAAACTTTTTAAAATGTTTTACTTAATATGTTGCAAGCATATAAATTAATAAGTTATTTTATATCTCTCGAGAAACTTTACAGTAAGTATTCGAACAAACGATGTTAAATAATAGAACACGAACGTAATACGTTTGCGTAGGTCTTAAGATAGCATTTAAATATTGTGCTCTTTTTTGCCCTAATTTTCCCATCTCACAAACCTACAATATTAACTTTGTGCTTCTTTTAATAATGTGATGAACACCGACGGTACAATACGTTGTAGTTAGTGTAGATTTCTTGCTTACTTTTTTATTTTCGCTTTGTTTGGCGTTTTCGTCTGCTAGAAGTTCCTTACCTTGCTCTGGAGAAGGACTTACCAGAAGTTAATCCAGAAGTTGACTATTGTTGATGTGGTCACATTTTCAAACTCAAAACTGGAATGAGTTATTGTTAAAACTCTAATGTTTCAAATTCTGTTTTGCCCATGTTGGCTCCGTGACTTTTCGCTATCTCATGTAATGTCACTGAGGGTTTTGCTATTTCCAAGACGTATTGATCATTGGAGCTACGTGTTTCCAGCGTTATAGAAACACTTTTTTAATAACGGAACATATTTAATGCATTATATATTATTACAATCTATATTCAAGTAACATATTCACACGAATTACAGTATATTACAAAAAATATGTATGTCTAGTAAATAAATGTGGCTACAAATTTTTTTTTAGATGATTCACGGTAAAACAATGGCATAAGGTTATATAATACAAATTTTTCGTTAGCGCACGTTTTAATAGTAAAATTAGTGTTTGAAAATTGAATTCGACGGGTGAATTTTTTTAATAGATCCAAAAGTAATGTAACTGAAAGAATGAATTTCTGGATGTGGATTATTACTAACAATATCTGCAATCTGTGCAAGTAAGGTGTCTAATACTTGTCACCCTCGTTGTAATATTGCATTGGTCACGTTGTTTTTCGACATACAGTTAGTTGGTACTGCGTTTTATGGATATTAAAAGCCCCGGTTTGTTGCGCAAATCCCCAACGAACAAGAATGGTAGCCTTGTCGCAACAACATCAAGTCAACAGTTTTCGAGAAAATTGAAAACAGATAATCTGAATACTTGTAGGTTGGTAACACGCGATACACAGGAGATTTGAATGAATGTTACGTTATTTACTGGTGGGCTGTAACGTATTTTTAATGTACAATGTACATAGAATGAGCAACTCATTATGTTTGCAATAATGTCACAATGAATGCTCGGAAGTGTGGCCACCTTCATTAATAAAATCATTGCGAAGACAACTGCGAACGCTGGAAAATGCTGGTGTCCCTTCGGATCACTTCGCCGGCTGTTACAATGCGCGCGACGAGTTCTTGCAGCGTGTCCACTGGAGTCTCGTACTCTAGACTCTTCACCTGACTCCTTAGGTAGAAGTCCAAGGGTGACAAACCAAGGAACTGCGCAGGCCACTTGACAGCGCTTTTCCTACCCATCTACCTCTCTGGTAATATTGCTTAAGAGAGCGTGGTACATAATTCAACGTTAAAGGCATTAATATATAACTGTAGGTTTCTTGAAAACAATTAGCAAATATTAAGCAATAGCAATCCTACACACTAGTTTAAGCCAACGTTTAAAACAAAACTGTTTCCAGTGTTACGAACTTCTGAGGCACAATCTCTGACGTCGGAACCTCGTGCATTTAACTGCGGCGCAAGAGATCACGCGTAACGAATTGGTACTCTTGGATAAATATCTACTCGTGAAGTTGGCAAATACTATTATCTAGGATTGTCATTGAGTATTTTATCCATATTGGCTTCGGAAAAAACGTAGGAATCAATTATATTTTCAGTGTTTGTCTACCACGCACTCTTAAGGTACTCACGAACAGCACGAGCATTGTATAATGGTGCCCCATTGTACTGTATCCACGTGTGGTTATGTATCGCAAGTGGTACACCTACTAGCAACTCGGGAAGTGAGTATTGTAAAAAGTGCTTGTACAAATTTATAGCCACCAACACGTGTCGCTAACTTGTATGGCCCTACTAAGTGAACATGGACTATGCTAGCCTACAGTTGACGGATAACCTCTCTTGGTAAAATGTTACGACAATCGCATGTGGGTTTTCGTCCGCCCACGCGTGCCTATTGTGGTGTATTATAATAACCCTGGAGAGTGAAACAGGCTTCGTCTGTAAACACAACACACCTCAGTAAGTCGGCCTCACGTGCTCTCTTCTGCAGAAATAATGTACAGAACTCTTATCTGGGTGGAAAGTCACGTGGCTGTAATGCTTGCTGTTGAAGTGGATGCTAGAGTCGAAGCTGCTGCTCATGCAACACATTCCACACCGTCATATTAGGTGCATCCACTGTGCGTGTGATGGCATGTGTACTGGTTGATGGTTTATCGTCGACTTTGAATCAGAACATTTTCTTCAAAGTGTGGTTTACGCTTGTCGCCTGCACACCACACTTGCGAAACGTTGGTTGGAGACTTTCCGTATCTCGCAAGCGATGGACGATTCTTGCAAACATTTTATGCGCTGGGTGTCGTCTGTTTGGATATCTTACGCTACGAATTTGTGCAGCTAATATTCCACTTCACTTTGCTTCACCATAAATCAAGACCGCGTAGGTAAGTTCCGCTAGTGTGTATCTATTCATTGTCACTGCGCTACTGAAGTATAGGTCTGGTTTCGCCCCATTCTTCTGTTGACTGTAAGTGGTAGGGAATTACGCACGCGCACTTTTCTTGCGGCGAAATTGTTTTGCGTGGGATTTAAGACAGCAACAAGTTCAACTCACAAACATCACTCGTTGCCTAACGGTAAGGCAGCATAAAGTTTCCGCACAAAGTAATGTTAATGTGGGCCAGCACAGTAAATTTTCATCTGCATGCACGTTTGCCATGCAAATTGCAATATGCTAGTTTTCGTTTCAATGCAAGTACACATTACTTGTGCTGTTTTTGAGGGCATGCAATACCACAAAGTGCTACGTAAGATATTAACGATGGACGTAGCATTGAAAAAATTAATCTGATGCTACAATCATAATATCAGTTGTCAACAAACATTGGTTAATTAATGTCACGTAATCAACACTTTTTTTCATACAGTCTTTGAGGTTATTATTAGTAAACGTTTTGAGCCAGTTCACAAAATCAATGTAATGATTTGCCTTCAAGCTTCACCATTACATTTACAGGCACATGTCTTTAAAAACACGAAGCATACTTCATTACGTTTTACTAACTCACACAAACCTACAACTACTGAATGACGATTAGTATGTGTAAATTCGTGTTATCTATCCATCTATCACTAACCAGCGTAACGTTCATTCAAATATCCTATGTATCGCGTGTTGTCTACCTGTAAGTATTCACATTTTCTATTTGCTATTTTATCAAAAACGGATGTCTAGAAGATGTTGAAATAAGGCTGCCTATCTTTAATGTTCACTCGTAATTTGCACAACAAATCATAGCATTTAATATCCATAATATGCAATGGCAACTAATTATATGGTAAAAACGGCGTGACCGACCCCGTTATGTAATGAAGGTGACATGTATTCGACACCTTATTTGCACAGATTTCATATATTGTCAGTAATAAACCACACCTAGAAATTCATTCCTTTATATACATTACTCTAGAATCAACTTGCAAAATTCAGTTGCAGAATTCAATTTTCCAATATGAATTTGA
>PNEQ01135583.1:37573-60501 GCA_003012365.1 Medauroidea extradentata
ACACACACACACATATATATATATATATATATATATATATATATATATATATATATATATATATATATATATATATATGTTTGGTATTTTCATGTTAATGTGTCGTGAAATGTGGATACTTTTGCTGCCTTTTGATCTACTTTAATGTTTATTTAATTTGGTGCTATTTGATGAGTAAATGGATCAATTTATCTGAACAGAAAATATTGGAGTTTAAATACTAACTTATACGTATATAGTCACTCATTCAATGCTCCAAAACAAATATCTCGAGTAAATTAATTTCAGCCCTGCAGTCAAAAGACCTACATTTTAAGGCAATAAAATAAACAAGAACATGTAAAAGACTCACTCGTGGGAGAGACAGCAGAAGTTAGTCTCACCAAGCCGATGTCGTTGGCTGCAGTATCTTCGTTGAAGTTGGCGTGCATGATCGCTTGCCGGGAGTTTTGGGTCACGATTCCTGACTGAATGACGTTCCTTTTGGTGCTACCCAACGTGATGCTGAACGTGCTGTGTCTACAGAAATGAAGAACACGTCGTATATATTTTAAACTCGATACCCTATTTCTATCTTATATATTCACATGTATGCATATGTATAATGTTTACTTCCATACTACATGATTTAATGTAATTTTATGGTATATATATTCTCTGTGACTAGTTTTAGTGTAGATATTTATGTATGTTTTACTGTCTAGAGTATTGCAGGAAATCATTTTGTTAATCTTAATATTTTATTGTAAAGGCTATCACTAGGTGACATAATTTTATTTAAAACAAATCATTTTCAGACCAAAATAGTAATCAATTTGCTAGTAGGAAGAATTTATGTAACGTTTTACTACGTTTCGAAAACAAAACCTTTTCACTGTGGAATCAACAATAAATAAGAATAGAAGGTTTTAGGGAAGAAAATGGAATACAATTTTTTTGATGGTAGAGGTTCGGTTGAGATGATTCTTGAGGAAAGAAATGCCTCAGTTTGCTTTCTTCGAGGAATTCCTGGGGAAGAACTTCACACTAACTGGCGCTATTGATATTTCTGTTTTGAAAGTAGCGGAGTTTTCCAGATCCCAAGAATAGAAGAGGAATTCATGCAATTTCGTACCGTCTTCCCAGAAGCTTTTGTCAGGCTTGTCTTAGCCTGGTGTAACTTTTGCCGAGTATCAAGAGGAAGAGTTTGGCGACGTGGTAGTACCACGTTTCCCCTGGTACTAATTCTTTCCGAATTTCGAGCTCAGTAGAGTTCGAAATACTGTCTTAACATCGCAGATTTCGACTGGTAAGCTATCTCAGCCATTTTCGACCGATAAGGAATATTTCAAGTTCATGGTTTTTCTACAATTTTGGCAGAGAACTGCTTAAATTTAGGATTTTCTTTGAGTAGTACCAAACAGCCCGCGAAGAACCCTAGATTAGGAAGTCACCGGAGAGTTATAATTTGTTTTGCATAATTGCTACAATAAACTGCAGGAATATGGTAATTCGTAAACCAAATAACTAAAAAATGGAAAACATCATTCTGAACTCACGGAACTCAGTGTCATTCTGATAATTATTGACACAGAAATATATTTTTTGTTTTGTTTTGAGTCACAGTATAATACACACAATTTTCATTCTTCTGAAGTATTCAATATTCTAGTAAGAGTTTTAAATAATGGTATATTAATCTGTTCAATTTTCCTTTTACATTACTAGGCTATATTCTCAATATTGTAGCGTCACAGAATGTCTTTGTTTCTATAGGGAAAAGAAACCCTATATTGACAAAATCTTACTGAAAATCCTATTGTTTTCGAGCACTTAATATTTTCTTTAAATAAATTTATGCCACCTAGTAAGAGCCTTTACAATAAAATATTAAGATTAACAATATAATTTCCTACAATACTCTAGACAGTAAAACATACATAAATATCTACACTAAAACTAGTCACAGAGAATATGTACCATAGAACAATAATAACTACAATGTTTACAATGCATGAATTTCAATGATAATAAAAAATATTCTTAGCAATATATGTAAATAAAAGTATGTGAATGTTACAATGTTTGTTTACTCTGTGTGTTTGTGTGTATTCTCTGGTTTTCTGTGACACGCCATTTCCTGCAATGGCGTATGTCCAAAATTCTTCTTTAATGTGTAAATTGCCCCTATTGCAAGAATCCTTCAATAATAATATAAGAACCCTTGAATATAAGAACATTATTGTTATTACTACTTGTATTATTCTTATTGTTATTAATATTATGTCATACGTGACTACTTCCTGTTAAAATATTATGTATACGTACACGTCTCATTCTCTCTCTATCACTCTCTAATTTATCTCTCGCCCTCTCTCTCTCTCTCTCTCTATATATATATATATTTATTTATTTAATTATTTATATATATATATGTGTGTGTGTTTAAAATGTGTTTAAAATATGTACGCATTGTATTTTATTAAAATCCGAACTTAATTTATAACAGTTAAGGTATGTATGGAAGGAAAATAGTTATATTGCAGAATCAGTCCCTTGATACGGGTATTTTAGAAATCTAGGCTTGGTCCAAAACCACAGAAGACGTAACAATAGAAATTTTTTTTTCTCCTGGGTGACTTACCCAGCCATGCAGTGTGCAGCTGTAAGGACCCACTCCTTAGAGATGAGGGAACCACCACAGATACTTATTTCTCCTGGCATAATCAGAGCTTGCCAAGGAAACTGTCCCTGAGAAGCTGCTGAGCCACCTACGAGGCGCTCAGCTGGTTCTACGAACACCTTCCCAGCATCCTCTGTACACAGTTACAATTTATTGTTATTTTTAAGTACACGTGTCAAGACCAACATTTGAAAATTAAATTATTATATTTGTATAACATAAAGTGGGGTCACTTTTCATATAATTTCGGGGTTACCTTGCATGACACATTTTTGTTGTAAATAAAGGTTTGAATTATTTAAAACTATTGAAGACTTCACTGTTTAAAGATTAAAAGACTAAACAATAAATAAGAACGAAGGGTATACGAGAATGATTTAATGAAATGTAACTATCTTGTTAGTGAAAAGTTCTAATACGTGTGCGAAGTGACCTCACTTTACGTTTACGGGTTATATGTAAACACACAAACGCATGTAGGCTATATATATATATATATATATATATATATATATATATATATATATATATATATATATATATATGTATCCATTTCAATATTTTCATTGATTTGTAACAGAATTATTATGCTTTCAATATTTATGAAATAAAATACTTGTTGACAAAAAACTTAACAAATGGACAGTTTTTAGTTTTGAATTGTATGTTATATTCGTCAACCAGCTGAGAACTTGTTAATTTTTATTAGACGTGTATTAAATTTCTCTATATACAAAAGTCATACAAACTGTTTTAGTTCATAATATTTGCCTTTAAAACAGCAGCTCATTGAACTAACAGTCTTGTATTTTACTGTACACTAACTATTGGCGCATAAATGCTGTGGTTACTGTCTAAAGCTAGTACGATACAATGCTCGCATACACTAACCTGGTTGGGGTTGGGGTCCTACGACGAAACTTTTGGGATCTTCTGGAGTATCTGCTTCAACGGCGGCGTAAGCAGCGTCGCCACCCACAGCTGTGTGACTAGGGTTCAAGAACACTTTCTTGTTGAACTGCAGGTCAGCTAAGTTGCTTAAAGTCTTGGCCTGTACAAAAAAATTACGATAACACTAGTGCAGAAAAATATTTTCATACAACTTGAACAATTCTTGGGCAAATTGTCAATTAATATTTATGTGCCTTTGAAGGAAAAAACTTTGCAATGATTTTTTATTTCCTGATTTTATTAGTATGTAACAAAACTCTACAGTTATATTCTTACTTTATTTCGTTGTTAGAAATACATATTTTATTATATCCTAAAATGAAAACGATTGACTCAAAACCACATAACCTACGAATTTAATCTATTTTAAGAACATGTACAGTGGCGAGCGCTATGACGTACGCCAAAAAAAAATTGTTCAGGCCGTGTCCCAACTCAATTTGTAGATGGTATTTAGGGTGATCTTTTTTGTTTTGTAAGCTAGAACACATCGACTGTCATTTATTGGCGATTTGCCCTGCTGCCTTGTGTCCCATTGTCGAAGCTAGATGTTGCGTGTTATGACGGTATTTGGTTATAAAACAAAAAGCGATGGTAGGCCTAAATATGAATTACAAAACAAATAATTTCAAAGAAGTTAACAAATAGTTTTTAGTGTTTGATATAATTAGAACTTAGGGATGTATTATTTCTCAGGTTATTGCAAATTTTTGGTGTTTTGTATTAAGTGATTGGAAATTTGTAACCTTAGTTAGTTAATGCAACGCAAAGCACCAAAATACGTCACAAATGCTGCACAAAAAATGAGGTCATGTGACTATTCTGTTAACAAAACGTCCCAGTTGGAACACGGCCTCAGTTTAGAACGCACTCCCATCAGGTTACGTTACGTTTGTTTGAAGTTTTGATAGAAGGAAAATCAGCTCGCATCCTACTGGCTAAAAGTAGACCAAACATGAATATATCGCAGTACAATGCACCACAGAACCGTTGAAATAGAAAATTCAGACGGAAATATATAATACGACGTTTATAGTTGTCGCAAATATTTCATGATTATTCTAAACCATTTCTTTGTTCGTATTTTACAATATATCAGACTGATAACGGTGTCCAGGAATAGATTAAATATGTATGCCTTACAATTTGGCCTAAGATACCATATAAACAAATAAGATGTATGTCCGACCAAAAATGTTACTTCAGGCCCGCCAAGTGGCGACTCGTTTACTGGCTGATTACGTCACTGCGGCAGCCATTTTGTGGCGAATTGTTTTAGCGGGAGTTTCAAGTGTAAGATTTTATAATGGCTGTAATTACCTCAAACAAACCTCAAAATCTAATAATTTCACTTCTCGTTAGTTTTCCCGTGCAGATTACACATATGTTCTCAATGGAATCTGTGAGAAGGGCCGATTCCCTCGGTGGTAACTTAGTTTGTAAGCCGAAAAAGCCAGACGCGTCTAGATGATCCGAGAAGCAAAATGGCCATCGAGAAATAATTTGAAATTATTTATATACAATTAAATTTTGATATCTTCTCGAAAACGAAACGTGAAACAGTTTCTTTGTAGACGGGTTCATATAGGTATAAGCATGTAAAGAACGTTGCCAACAATTACTTATGCGCTACTAGTATTATACGCAGGCAGAGCTGCAGGCGAAAATATATTACTTTACATATTCGAATAACCAATGCCGAACAAATTTCCAGAACAGTTTGGAAATACTTTGGCCTGTATTTCAAAAGCCGGTGTCTATGAATGGGCATTAATTCGATTCGTTTTAAGGAGCTCACTTATATATTGTTAGAATTTTCAAATAATGTAATTTAAAATAAGTTGGAAAAATGCATTAACGTTTGAATAATACAGCATTTGGAGAATCAGCCCACCATTTTTGGCTTTCAACTATTGGCTGCATATTTGCTAGTGAAATAAACGTATTGTTCAAGGTATCATCAACCTTTTCATTACAAAACAAAATCTTGACACACTGTCACATACAGCCTATTCTAGTTAGTCAACTGTACCAATAATTTATAGATCATTCGCAACTTGTTACGCACATAGGTATGGAAATTGTTCACTAAACTGGTGTTTTAAGTCGACTAGTGTTTTAGATGATTTCAAAAATGGTATTAAAAACTACGACAAATGAATGTGCGTTTTTTTGTGAGCTGATATCCTGGTGGTTCATATATACGTATATTTAATGTCATTCAACATTTCTAGCACTTAAATATTCTTATTCTGTATTGTCATTTTGAAAGTATCTACACGTGGAAGAGCTTGCTTGTTAATTGGATAAGAACATTGATGCTACCTTAACAATGAGTTCATTGTAAATTTGTTTCACAAAAATATGTTATACTGACAGGCAAAATGATTAGATTAATTTACGAATTAAAGTGTCTGTTGGGTAAAAAGCAGTCAAAAATCTTCGCGAACTATAAACGTGTCTGTAAAGTACGAGTTCCTATACCGTTCATGTGATTGCGATAAAGCTTGGTGACTTATGCGTGTGCCTAAGAAGGTTTTCTGACAAAAATATACATACTTTTGGTGATTGGGGAGGGGGAGGGGTAGTTGTGCGCGAACATAATGGTCTACCCAAAAAAAAATTAATTATAATAATTTTATTTTTCGAAATATTTCTCAAACGGTCGAGTATGGCCGTCAACAATTATGCACCATTTAGATAATTTCAAAAAAATTAATTATATCATAATTTTTATAATTTAGCACAGTTATGGTTATTTATAACTTTTAGTATAATAATCAGTTTTAATAATATTGCTTATATTAAATTTTAGGTACCGAAACGATTTGTATCCTTTTGTATTTGTTTAATGAATTTTTTCTAATTTATGTTTTGGAAAGAAATTGAAATAGAAATTCACAGTTAAATAATTCGAGTACTAAGCCTCAACTTTTGCACGACTCAAAGTTACATTAACTTGAAAATCACGCGAACGAATTTGCGGGAAATAGCTAATATAAAATAAATACTTTTCATTTAACTAGGTTCTATATAAGGGCTTTGACACATTGCTCAATCTAATTACTAAGAGTTAATGCGAACATAAAAATTTAAACTGAGTCTAACATATTCATTACAAACATGGAGCATTCTAACATGGTACATTCCATTACACTGAAAGTTAAACAACAAAATCAATACATCTTTATCAACCGCCTTAAAAGTCGCGCCATAAATGATTAAACAGGGGCGGTAGAAAACAATTTGATATTAGAATGCAACGAATTTACAACAAATACAACCAGGTACGAAGAAGTCGCAATAAGTAAATTCAGGGTACAGACATTCAACATGAATATAACAATTTTGCAATATGGTTACAAGCAACTGATGTGTTTGAATATTCAAGAATTACACAAGGTAAACCTACATGAATCACAAAAGGCAATTAACACAAATAATTTGCTCAATAATTCAGTGATAGAATCATTAATCCTAGTAGCGCCTTCCTAGTTTGTGTTCGCACGCTATGGCTATTCAGGTACAATGCAAATTTACTGTTACACCAAGTTCGGCAACTGAATCACAATTACTTAGCACGCCAACATGGACACACCCAGAGCACTGTAACGTCAGCCTTGCACACGCTGGCATCCGAACTCTAAACCAACGAAATGAACAGTTAAATATAAGAAGCATTAGTGTCCAAACAATTTTTTCTTTAAAGGCGGTGTGGAAAGGGAATCTAGAAACAGGTGTAAACTCAATCAATGACTACTCATGATGGCGGCCGCCTCCACACATCATGGGGGCGCAAGACCACTACTACCGTGAAGTAGGGGCACACTTACATGAGCTTTTGATGATCTACCTCCATCTAGGTTTGACTAGGAAGCGGACGACTTGACACAATACACAACCACTAGCTTTGGCCAGAGCTCGCCACTGCGCATGTGCCAAGGTGAGGGGATAAAATGAGAAGGAGAACAAGAAAAATTAAATAGGAAAAACAAAGAGAAAGGAAACTGGAGCCACATAACACACCACGATTATTCGAAGTCGCGACAGTTTATAATCCCGCCACTGGCGCCGCTGTCACCGAATGCTCACTAGGCATTCCGGTGCAGCTTATTGGATGTCCATTAATATCCGTCCATAACATCTAATTACATGAAAACAGATCGACGTAACCTGAACAAAAATATGTAAAACCTTCACAACAATTAGCACTGCCCTTACCAGTTATTTGACTACCGTGAAAGACAATTGACATTACAGTTAATTAATAATTGCCACAAACGCGAATAACATTTGCCATTGCTGTAAATTTTGAGGCAGTACTAGAATGATAAATGACATATATAAGTGAAAAATTATATTACTTGAGAGAGAAAATACATTAATTGAATGAGAATTTTCATTCCCTGAATGTTGATTTACATTACCCAGAATAACAATGTATAATACCTGAATGAAAACTACATTACCTGAATTAGAATTTGGGCAACCAAAATAAGAATTTGATTAAACTGAACGAGTATTTTCGTTACCCGAATAGGAAACGATATTACTTGAGTGATAATTTTTACAGTTACCTTAAGATAGAAGTTCACATTGAAGATCTTTATCTCAAAACGAAATTATTTCAAGTTAAATAGTTATAAAGTTTGAAGCAATTTAAAATCCAGTTCAGATTTGGAAATCCTTGCTCTTTTGATTATTTACACATGTGAAACAAGAAAGATATACACTGATATACATATATAATTACATTATCTGTAATTACAATTTCGCGTGACAGGTAAAGTTTTACATAACAGGTTTATAATTGGTTAATATTTCGCTACACGAGGTACAATCAATTCTACATTAGTGTTAACTTAAGCAAATGCGTCATCTGATTCAACATTGACCCCCCTCTTATAACTACTTTGCCTGCATGCCTTTAAATAGCGCCTTCTACGACATACCCGTACATGAGTCCTTTGTCACGGTCTGCTAAATTAAAATTTCAGATTCCACTTTGGGCAGCACTTTGGTTTCAATTGTGATAACGCTGGAATTCGTACACCATAGCGTATTTAATAGCATATTCTACCACGCGTAAGTGTGCTAAAATCACCCTGACCATTGTGTAGCTCGTATATATTTATCATGTTTAACTTTCTGTGTAGCTTAGCGATTATTAAAAAGTACGGCTTAAACAGCATGGTAACTGTTTATTATTAGTCCTTAACCTCTCTGCTGCCATGCAAAACTTATACGAAATTTCAAATATTATCAGTGATATTCAGTTAAAATCAAGCAAAATACTAGTTAGCTAGTAGCGACAACCGAAATACAGCATAATTAAGAGGGGTGTTCCGAAATTAAGAATTTTTTTCAACACAGAAAATTTATTGCCAAGCAAAATACACAATGGTACCATGAACTGTATACCTTGTATTATTTTTCTACATAGTTGCCACAGACATTGAGACATTTGTCATAGTGACTGTATCGCCCGACCTACAGCCCCGATCTTTCCCCATGTAACTGTGACGTGTTCCCTGCATTAAAAACCGGGCTCTCGGGACGTCATTGCCACAACAATGCTGAGGTGGAACATTCTGTGCGACAACTACTTGCATAGCAGGCCACCGCGTAACACCAGAGTGGTTTCTTCTAACTGATTACAGGCTCTGACAAATGTCTCAATATCGGTGACGACTGTGTCGATTAATATTGTAATGTGTATAGTTCATGATAACACGGTGTATTTTGTTCGGATTAAAATTCCCTGTGTGATAAACAAATGAAACTTAATTTCAGAACACGTCTCGTATTACCGATACCTAAAGAAAATAAATGAACATGAACTGTAATCACAATCATCAGTACCATACCCCGATTCGAAAGGTAACTAGTATTACAGTAAACACTGGACAATTTAGAGTTTATTTCGTAAAATGTACGAACAATATTCTGGGACAAGTGTTGACCAATTTAATGAAATATACCCGCATACAAAAATTAAAACAAATATAAATTACTTAACGTTTTACTTGTGTTACCTGTGAAGCCACAACAAAGCTCAAACATACAAGTAGGACCCTCATGACTTTCAATGAAATCAGACAATGTAAAACAATTTTCTATAGCAGGATTTTTATAAGTGAATAAATCTTCAATTAAAAAAAAAACACTTCACTATTCGAAAACAAAAATCTCAACTTAGCGCTGACCGTTGATACCAAATACTTCAATGTTACTATTGCTTTCATCTTATTATCGTTTATTTCATTTCGAAATACGTTGTTTTCAGGGGCCTTCTTATCACGTATATCTTCCTTTTGCGTCACAGACAGAATGAATGTACTGTAGCTACTTATCACTTCAGTGAAGATGACAAATAATCTTGGAGAAAACAACTATGTTGCAAAATAACAGCGCCTTATTTCTGAGAAATTTTGAATGACTTGACAGCAATCGTGACATTGAAAATACATTTTAAATATATTTTTTTAATAAGTCAGTGTAATGAATTTTATATAAAAATTGGCAAGAAAATACAAATTAACTGAAAGTAAAAATGTAACCAGGACTTCATAAGTGCACACTCATTACCGTCGTGTTTCGCCTCCCTCGGTAATGAAACAACATGGCCAGCAAGGAACCATCATTAGAATCACTATTTCCGTGCAATTTTTTTCACCGTGCTAGAAATTAAAAGAAAGAAATAGTGACATGTTTGTCATTTCATTTCTCACAATATGTGCATTGCACAAGAAGTTATCCTGTTATTTCGACCTGTTAACTGAGTTAAGCACTCACTTTGAATCGAGAAAAAACCTACTCTATAAGCACCTACACCAAGCACACTCGGTAATGTGAAAGCTATGTGACGTTGAAAGGTCTACTCCATGTTAGGTTTTATGAGTAATATCTAGAGTCAGTGATTTTTGGTGAAAAGAATTCTGCAACAACTTGTTTCAATGCCTTACATGCACACCCGCAACACTGCTTCGTAGTTATTGGTAGAATATAATTGGAAAGAGGCATTGCTCATTTGACTGCACCAACCAGAACAATGTTACCGCAACACCACACGTATATGATTTGCGGGTAGGACACCGAGACGCTGAGAGTTAAAAACTTCCAATCACTGACCATTAAGCAGAGAAACACATGTGCACAATAGGCATTGAAACAAATTGATGCAGAATTCTTTTCACCAAAAATCACTGGCTCTAGTAATATCCTGCAAACAGAATATTATACATCATATTATTCTCCTCTGACAACAATTCTTCCTCGTCGTACAAAGATTTGTTCGAGTATTTAGAACCAAGAAACTGCGCGTGGTAACGCCGCTGTAAAATACTTGACTCGATTTTGAGAGGACACAGGTTCGATTCTTAATCTAGTTGTTGTAGTAATATTTCTAATTGTTTTCCGAATTTACACCTGGCAAATTGTGTGACGGTTTCTCACATGAGACAAACGTATTCGAGTTTTTGTCCGTCAGAGTCAATTGTTCATTTTCTAATCACCTCGCTGTTAATGATACATTGCGATACGTAAGAACGGCAGGTATTCATCAGTATAACACTGACGCATGTGCCAATTATGGTGGCATGACCGATATTTCAAGAATCACCTACAGGACTCTGCTCAACTGAACGTCCTTACAATCAATGCCTTCGAACATAGAATATGGACTGAAGTTATAGAGGTTGCACTTTTTAGCTCTTCAGATACTGTACCAGTTCAATGTGCAGTGTTACAGACACTTCACACACACGAGCTCTCCCATCCTGCTCGAGCTTTTCCCAGTGTTTCCGCGCAATCAAATATAATTAGGTATGGTTTAAATCTTAGCAGTTTGGTTAAGGTTAGCAATATTTTGATTGAACAAATGCACATATAATATATACAGGATGTTCCGGGAGTAGACGTCAATAAAGAAGCGTCTGATAGAGGAACCCAAGGCCGACCAAATAAACAAAACTTGTACAATCCGATTCGCAACTGTCTAAAAGTTATGCAATATTTAAGTAAACTTGGATGTACTCTGCCCTGAGTTAAGCATTTACTGAAGGTAGAAAATGAATGGTCCGTGTGCAACGCAATTTGTACACATCAAAGCTGATTAGTGTCGTCACATTTAAAAATACATTTCACGTCACTGAAAGTACAGATTCGTGGGGTAAAAAGTCACTTTCACAAAAGTTGTTTTTGATTCTGAAAGAAGCCTATAGTTTACACGAGGTAAAAAAAATATCAGTGGGCCACATAAATGATCACCCGCCATTGGAAAAACTGCCTATATTATTGCCTAGTAGTTAGTAAAAACCAGTATTTTAAATTAACAAACGTCAATGCAGTAAATGTAAAAACATAAAGTAATGCATCAGATCCACACAATGTAAAATCTGCTATAAGATTGAAATTAGTATGTGAGTAAATAATTAAATGTAACTTTATTGAAATAAAAGTATTACACAATGATTGAAAATAGTAAAATGAATTTTGAACGCACTGTGCTTAATTTATGAGGATAAAATTAAATGTTGCCAATGAAAGTGGTATTAGTCAGTTATTTCATAAAATAAAATTGATACTATCAAAATGGAAAGTTAATATAAACGAATTACATCACCAGACACACTTACGTTGTTGGTGTTTCAAATTCACAGCGGCCGCGGTTATGTAGAGACTAGTGCGCTCGCCTCCCATAATTGCCAACTCGGTGTAATTCCTGAACAGCCACACAGGCATTTTATTAACAATACCACATTTTTTCGTATGAACTATCTGTTAACATGCGGTACATCTAGTGTGTACAGTTGTGCAGAATCACCAACATGTCGTGCAACAGATCATATTACAACCTAACAAACATGTATTTTCTAGTCGAGAAACAATGAAAGGTCTTGTTCCGAAAGAAACGAAAGAAATGTAATGGAGCGATTTATGCAGCTCTTGACAGCGATGTCTTGTAAGCCGATGAATGTGCCTGCCCCCGTAGTGAAGTCGGTAAAGCGTCGGCCTGTGGTGCGAGGGGTCTCCGGTTTGTATCTGGGCCAGGGCATGTTTGATGTGTTGTCCTTCACCTTATGCCATCCTCATCGGCTCTTAATACCTCGTTCTTAAATGGTCGTAATACCTTCACATTCACCCCACATTATGGTGAATAATGTGGGTGGCATGGAGTGGTACTGGAACGGAAAGCAGGCATACAGGAAAAGAGCCCCCTCCAGCTCTTCTACGTATATTAGCCACAACTACCACGTGCAGAAAATCGGCCTGTGAGGTTATCCAGAAATTACACTAGTTCGCTATGACGGGAGACGAGCGCGATAACCTCTAGATAACCGCGGCTGCTGTGAATGTGAAACAACAAATACGTAAGTGTGTCTGGTGATGTAATTTGTCTACCTTAACTTTCTATTTTGATAATATCAATTTTTTTTATGAAATAGCTGACTATTACCACTTTTATTGGTAACATTTCATTTTATCCTCATAAATTAAATACGTTACATTCAAAATACAATTTTAATAATTTCAAACATTGTGTGACCTTTTTATTTCAATTATGTTACATTTAATTAATTACTCACGTACTAATTGCAACCTTGTAACTGATTTTACATTGTGTGAATCTCCTGCGTTGCCTTGTGTTTTCACATTTTCTGCATCGACGTATATTAATTTAAAATACTGGTTTTTACTAACTAATTGGCCATACTATGTGGTAGTTTTCCAGTGGCGGGTAATCATTTATGTGACCCATTGGTAACTTTTTTACCTCGTGCAAACTATAGGCATCTTTCAGAACCAAACACAACTTTTGTGAAAGTGATTTATTTACCCCACGAATCTGTACTCTCAGTGACGTGAAATGTATTTTTAAAAGTGACGACACTAAACAGCTTTCATGTGTACAAACTGCGTTGCACACGGACCATTACTTTTTCTACCATCAGTAAATGCTTAGCTCAGGGCGGAGTACAGCTAAGTTTTCTTAAATATTGCATAACTTTTAGACAGTTGCGAAATGAATTATACAAGTTTGGTTTATTTAGTAGGTCTTGGGGCCCTCTATCAGCCACCTCTTTATTGACGTCTACTCCCTGAACATCCTGTATATATGATATGTGTATTTGTTCAATCAAGTAAAGCTTATTGAAATGAACAGCAGAGTTCTAAACCCGTTTAAGTAATCATATAGAGATTTCGACACTTTTCTGTTTAGGGATTGAACGTTATCAAGAGAAAATAATATCGCACATCGTACATAGCTGTTGACGTAAATAATGTGATAATCAAAACCTATATAGTTATTTGGCGTCGCTTGGTTATTCGTCACTAATTGCTGATAGAATAATATTCAACCGCTTGTGTATTCGAAACAAATATTTAATAAAATTGTTGTATAAAATTATTTGGTTAATAGTACTGGTAAAAATTATTACAAAATGTTGTAATTTAATTTAATTACTGTCAACAAGAAAATCCCGATTCCCCAACAGTATAAAGAAGTTCACTCGTTTTTTTAACTTAAAATATGTAATAAAATATATTCAATAGGCATTTAAAATTGTATGTAGAAACGTAATTAAAGAAAAATTAGGTCAACTATGTAAATAGTTAATTACAGTTGAGACCGATGTTTGTATTTCTGTCATTACACTGTGTATGGGTGACAATCCCTTCTCTGACCCTCCTAATAAGTCACATTTGTTGAGAATCGTGTGTTTGTGAAGTAAATATTGCAACGTTTATAATAAGTGTACCAAGTTGATTTGACTCAGGGTGAATTATTCGTAAAATATATATTGAACAACGATAATATTACAGCAGTATAAAAATATCAATTGTAGCAATACAACTGCAAAATTTAATTTTCTTAGTTGTCATATTTTTCTGCAAATTTTTATGAGAAATAACAAAGCTATTTAAAAAATACGTAATAGATTTTAAAGAACTCTGCCTTGTAATACGATGTAGGAGAAAAAACTATGCTTCAATATTCAATGTTGTATTTAATAACTCTATAGTAAAATTTTTCTATGAAATGGATTTCTTATATAAGACAGAGTCCTGAGGACATTAAAAACGTTTGTTTGTAAATTTATTAATGAAATATTTAGATAGTATATTGGTAATATTTTTACACAATAATCCAAGTATTTTGGCGGACTGTGAGGTAAGTGGGCTTTATCCCCCGTCGAAAGTGCAGTCACTGAAGGAGGTAACACAGCTAGGCAAACCGATACGACTTGGAGGAAGAATCACTTATGGTATGTTTAAGAAATGATTTCACCACCTTGCTGGAGAGACTTTGGTAGACCAATTAAAAATTAATATCAGGATGGTCGAAGTTGTTAATAGAACACGATTTCTCTCAAATGGGAGCCAACAAGTTACCGTTGCACCACCTCACTCGGTTCACATATTTGAAGCATGGAGAATTTCGTTGCGCGGTTTAAGACATGTGTGTGATGTGGGATAATACATCACTTCGAAGGCAAGAACTTCCTTACTTACAAGCAAGCAAGTGATATGTAAAGCCAATTCTTCCTCTGAATAATTACTTGATAAATAACTGTATCCAATATTAAAAAGAACGCAAGAAAGGGAACAACGTACCTTATATCAGTTCCAAATTACTTGCATCGTCGACATTTTTCTTTAATATTTCACAGAGAATACGAATTTTATTTTGACATTTAACTTTATATTATCACAATATACTCACATGGGACGAAATACGTTTCTGATAAATGTGTAAATATTATAAAGGCTTTCTATCTTGAACCAAAAATGCTTTTGTTACACACGAAAACATCCCAGTGTTTGGCAAATATCATAGATATTTCATTAAAAAAAAAACAGAAATATGTTTATATCGGTAGACATAAACAGTGAGAATGTTGGTGCTGCTTATGTTGGTTTAAATGAAATTAATTCTGATTTGTTGTGCAGTGAGAAGTGCTCATTTGTGTTTTTTTTATTTATTTATTTTTAAATGAGCAGTAATTTCAACGAGACTTACAATCATTCTTACACTACAGATAGTACAAATATAAAATGGTCACATTCCACGATTGTTACTACTTACATGTCACACGTATAGGAAGAAATTATGTTAGAAATTGGTTACATGACAGACAATACTCCGAACGAATACCTGCGTTTAGTATTATAATTATGACATTATTAAAATCGGTATGTTTGTATTGTTTTCTTTTTATGTTTAACATATGGGTAAATTGCTCGCCTCAAGTTATGTGTTTACACACGTAGATTTTCTGTGTCATCTACCAAATTACGTTAAATTTTTTAAAGGAAACTCAGTAGAAACGTAAGGCGGTAAATCCGTGAGGCAACTGCAAACATTTTTAAAGCGACCAACCAAACTAACGCCGTATTTTAAGTCTACAGACGAAGTAAATTTTTATTTACATCCTAAAAAACCGAAATAATATAATGATTTGATAAACCAATATTTAAAACCTACTGTGTTCTTGATAACTTATACAACTTACAGTGAGATTCAGCATAGCGATAGGTTTTAGAAAATTACGCAAAATATTAGTTTTAAAAATATTTACTTTATTCATAGCCTTAAAAATATTATTTTAAAGCTCGTAACACCAGTAAAGGTTCCTAGGCTCAAATTGCAACGCCTGAGTGTACAAGTCTACTAGAGGTACTTGCAGACTCAAACATAAACTGTAGGATGGCATCTTTGACAGCGTCCGTTACCAATGGACTCAACACCGACTAAAGTGTAGCGTCCGTCAAAACTCACGAACTACTTGTGGGTCTCCGCTGTCTCCTTGTAGAACAATGAAAATTTGTTGATAATTTTTCAGAGACTAATTAATTGTACAGTGTTTGAACTTATACGAACATACGATGAGTCGACTTCAACTATACATAATTCTTTACTTAACAGTATTATAAGTAGTCAGGATATTTTGATTTGCCAAAAGTATTAATGGCATCGACAGAAGAGACGTTTCCTTTACAGCAATGAAAACATTTTCTTTGCGGCTATTTAGTTTGCGGTAGTTTAATTTTCTCCAGATTATGAACCTTAAGAAGTATATCGTTGGTGTTACTAATTATTTACTAAAAAAAAGGTTACATTTGCTAAAATATTTATCTTTATTGAATAGAACACTTTGGTTTTGAGTAGAGCTGCTTAAAAATATTATTAATTTAATAAATTTTGTTATGAAATATCACGTTTTAAAACGGTCTGAAACGTATACAACCGTACGAAAATACATGTAACATTACACGGAAAACGAGGGGCGCATGCAACAGATAGTAAATAGTTAGAAGAGTAGAGAGTATCATTAGAGGTGAACTTTTCTTGTATCAACTATCTGTTACACGCGTCCTACGTTCACCGTTTTATGTACTACAAGTATTTTGACACTATAAATTATTTTGTAGTTATAAACCGTTGAAAATAAAACACGTAAATGTTGTTTTACTTACTTTTTTTATTTTTGTTTAACTTATTTACTTTTATTTACTCATTTATATTTAGTGAAATTTTACAATTGATTTAAACTAGCACAATTTGTACCCAAAGTACAGACAACAGAGCGAGTTGATAAAAACTTAGTTACAACTACAAGTTTGTCAACTCAAAGATTTCCGCAAAACAATTTTAATTACAACACCATGTTGGTCTGATATTACTGTATACTTTACACATAATTTATTTGCTCTAAGAGAAGGCTGCGTGCCTTGAAAGTTACTTCACCAAAAACTTAAATTGTTAATTTTTGTATATGTACAAGATATGGTTTCCTTTGTAGACACGCAATGTGATTATTTTTACGACAGTGACTTTTTTTTTTGCTTTCATAGTTTTTGCACAATGGCAATTTAAATTCCAAATTTACATTGAATGATTTTATGTTGGAAAGTAAAACTAGCTGACTTACCGAAATTATATAATTTGCGCTGAAGTACAGTGTCACGGGTTACAACACCTTGGATTTTTTTTTAATTATAAAATATTCAAAATCTTACCAATTTTTATTTTAATATGTATTGTTGCCAAATACAAAGTACAATAATATAAACTAATTTTGTACTAGTATAAATTTCCGCGTAAACTTCTTTTGGGTGCAAGCTTATGGGTCACACAATATTGGGAAATATTAGTAAATTGACGCATCACAAGAGACCGCAACATGCTGTACTTTACATACAGATTCCAAACCAGAAAAACTTGTTGAAATGTGTTTAACCTACTTTCACGACGTACGGGTTGTACTAAAATATTTCTTTTAGTAGAATATCAGCGTTTCGCCTAAGAAAATATTTTAGGTATGAGCTGTTGAACCTGGCTGATATCTACACTCATCTACGGATTAAAATAATTTATGTTTCTAAGGAAAATGTGAAATTGAAATTAAAACAAACAATTCCCTCGAAAATAAATAGCAAAGAAAGAGTGTTTTAACACAGCAAAGGTCACCCAAAAAATGTTCAACCACTGGCATCTATGATATATATAAAGTTATCTTTAGTAACGTCAATTCGATAAATAACTGTTAGTCGTATATTTATGGTTTAGTTGAAAAAGGTATTGCCATAAGAACAATTTTTTATGATTCATGTTGAAGACAAGGAAGTCAGTAACGAAAAATACTAACGGTTTTTTCTACACGCTAAATGTATTTTGTGTGCACTATGGATACGATGGTGGATTACTGGTTAACTCTAGCTCTGTATAATGTAACTCACTGTGTAATGAGTTCTTCCGTTAATTCCAACACTGCAGATGTTAGTTGCCTGAACAAAACCTAACGAGCGTGCACACACTGTGTTTGCGAGGACATGGACGTTGGCGTACAGAAGAATAGTTTAGAATGCGTTTTTGGCAGCACTATCAACATAAACTTGCAGTAAACCATTGCTCGTACACCTTTTCCACTCGTTCAATTTATTGTATGTATCATGCAAATGTTAACTCTATTTGAGTAGTTATATTAGTACTTTAAACCACTGTTGCTCAACAATATACAATAAAATGACATTTGATAGTAACAAAGACTTCAAAATTATAATTTCACTAATAACATATTAGACATTTTCAGATTAATTTGGCACTGTATTTATACATAACATTTTACGTTTCTTCAGTTCGCTAAAGCATACTTGGTAAATGAATATATAGATTTTAATCTTGAAAACTAAGTACATTGGTCTACGATTTTTTTCTAAGTTAAAATGTTGTATTAAATAATTTGGAGCCAAGATTTTACTAACTAACTAGTTAAAATCGCTTTGTGGATTTCCTTAAACAATGCAATTCCAAAAGAGGAAAACGTTCAATATGCAGTTTAACATATTCTGTTACTTCTAGCTTTGTCTTGTGTGCTGATGAATGTTTTCTTCGCAAATGTTCACCTCCAAAACTGACACACAAACTTTTGTGCGTGAATGCGGTCAGACTTATATTGTTGCTTTCCGCTATAATTTCCAATAATGATTAATTGTTATCAGCTTCAGTGCACAACACTTATAAATACGTATCGAAATTACTGACCTTCTGACATGTCAGATTTGGGTTTGTATTCAGGATCCACGTCTGAAATGTCATTTCCGAGAACTTATTGTAAAGTGTTCGAAACAGCGTCTTTTTCGTTGACAATAGAAGAATTTCCTTATGATGGGGAATTTATTTCTGCGCTGCATCCTGGAACCGTCTGCACAACATTACACACAAGTAACCCTATATCTATGCATTTAGAACACACTCTCTTTCACGTATAGGTTATGCTAAATTGTTGTATAAATATTTTTTTCAGCGCATTTAGAATATTTTTCAACCATAATTTTGTTTACAGTTGAATACACATCCTATTGGAACACAAGTGTTATAAAATCTTGTGTAATAAATTACTACATTATACTCTTCATGACACTTCCTACGTTTACACGTTGTTTTCTAAATATTTTAGATATTTTTTTTTTGTATTCAAATGTGACTGGATACGATGATTTTTTACATGTAAACTGTTGCAAATTTACGTTAGTTGCCTTGAAATTTGTGCTGGCTAGGACCCGCTGGTAAACTTTGATAAGATGTAACACTGTCGATTACCCTGTTGCTTCTTGCTAATGGTAATCTTATAAAATGAAGTGTCCTGACACACTCACTCACTCATTCATCAACGCACAGCCCAAACCTCTGGACCTACACTCTAAAAAATAGTTTGTAAATTTGCCAAACATGCCTATAGGAGCGCTAAGAAAGTAGATATGGTAGAATTATTTCCCAGACATGCGTTGTAGCATTCCTAAACTTGTTTACAAACAGTCAAATGTATACTAAAGTTACTAGATTTGTATTGTAACAAGTGTAAAAGTTTGCATATTTACAAGGCGGAAGTATGGTAACTGCCCCACACTGCGTCTAAGATAATTACTTCATAAACATTTAAGGAAGGTTTTTTTACAGTGTAGAACCATTAAATTTTGAGGAAAGCTTCCCCTTGGCCCGTAGGCACCCACTAAGAATGGATTTTTCGAAATTCGATAATTAAGCGGGTGAAAAGCCGAAAAATGTGTTTTTCATTAATCTGTGATTTCTCCTAAACCATTTGAGATAATGAGTTCTTTAAATTGATGCTTATGCAAATATTTAAACGGTATTTTTACAATTTTTCGTAATTCTTTCTTGAAAGCTCCTAAATAAATAAATAATATTTTTTAATAATCCCACTTATCCCAACCAGTGGAAATATTGAAATGGTTATTGCTTTAAAATATATCTTACGTAAATGTACAAACAATAAATTTCAGGAATTTTCGACATTCGTCCTTGAAAGCTGTAAAAAATATATTGTCTTTAAAATAATCATATACCACTTATACCTGTTGAGATATCGACATGATTTTCTTGTATATGAATGAAGCTTATGTAAATATCTACAAGTCAAATTCAGGATTTTATGAAATTCGAAAATTAAGGACGTGAAATGCAGTTAAATTTTATAGTCTTCCGAAAAAAGAGAATTATCACGGAGAAATAATTCAACAGTCGTTTCTTTTTGCCAACCTACTCATAAATAAAACCTCTTTGGACTGTAGCCTGTACATAACGAAAGAATTATCATGGCCTGCCTTTAAGCACTCACTCAGGTATTGTATAAAGTTTTTGGTGTGGAAGGGGTGGAGTTACGGGTTCGTATCCCGTGCAAGACTTTGCGATGGGAATTACTATGACTTATTACGAGCATATTCCGCGCGCTCTGAACTAAGACAATTTATAGTTCACTGTTATTGGGTACGCTAGCCGTTAAATGCCTTCGTCACATATTTTATCCAGAGTTACTGTTTACATTACATAATTTCACGTGGGCAAAGCCGCAGCCGGCCAGCTATTAATACATGTTTTGATTTATATATTTGGAATTAATAATGTAAAATATTTTAATAGTTACACCTCAATGCTTTACTGTCTAGACGGGTAACCCTAAAACAATGCAACTGATTTTAGTGCCCAGAAGGATTTTTAGTACACCATAATCATTTAACGTATTAATTTCGTGGCTTGGTTGTGCCTATAAAGAATTGCTTTCTTTCTCCTTCTACATTTCCTTGCTACAAGCTAACTCCACTACAATACTTCATCTTATTCATATTCTTGTGACTCATAATTGTTTCTCAACCATTTGGATTAACCAGATACACATTAAACAGAACATATTACTGCTCGATGGATTACTACACGTGACTTGCGTGATCGATTATCGACAAAATTCATTTCACTTGTACAAAATACTTCCGGAGATGCGTTGACGTGTAGGAGCAAAAGGAACTTAGTGATTTTTCTCTGAATATTGGACTTGTTAACGTTGTGGCATTCCAATATTGAGGAGGTGTGGTGAGATAGGACTTGGTTCAATTTCATTGATAATTGAACACCATCTTTTAACTTATTGGTATTACAACTATTTTTCTCCTTTTCAGGAATTAGTGTATTTTCCTTTTAAGACAACGCTACAACTGTACTGCGGTACAAAGCACTCATTTAATTGCAAGAATCAGCTTACTTAGGTATGATTTTTACGGCTACTTTACTTATGTGTACCTTTTTGAAGTATAAATCTAATGGTCGTGTTATTTTATCTAACCGTAAACTACGTAGCCAATTTAAAATTACGTTTTTCTGAGAAAAAATTCATTTGTGTTTATATTATAATTGTTATCATTTATTGGAGAGGTTTTATAGACCGTTGATTCATTAACGTGACTGAACCGTCCTGTGGAATATGCAGCTGCACAAAGCATAAGAAATACCCGCATTAATGTTTTTTTTTACCGGGGTTAGAGTTTCTGAAGAATTTTCAAGTATTGTGCGATAGCTAGAGACCTGAAAAATTCGCATTTTATTTTAGGAACAAGCTAGAGTTCTAGCAACTATAGGCCCTTATCACGTTTATAATTGGCTGTTGACTTACTCGACCCTTCTTGGAAGTAATTCAGCCAGTAATAAGATTGCAGTTGAATACAGGTCTATTTCACAGTGTCAGCGAGCAGCTAATAAACAGCTGTTGTCTGCACGACTTCACACATGTTCTTGGAAGCTAGCCTACAGCTTAGCGAACCCGTGAAATTTTCCTGTCTCAGCGATAGCACATTTTTGTTATTGTTTTAGCTCTGGCTTGAGTTGGTTGAATACACGATTTGCTCGCTGGGCAGTGGTTGGTGTAATCGCTGTGGCACTTACAATCAGTAAACGCAACCCGGCTTCGATTCCGGAGGATCGACCCTGATTTTCTTATGTGTTGATCGTGCCGGATAATGACGTTAATCGGCGTATTTTCTCGTAAATTTCCCAATTCTCCTGCCCCTAGACTGGGGTCTGCTCCATTTTCACCTCATATCACACCTCGCAATCGTTGTTCAGATCTGGCCAAAATATTTCAATTTCTCTATTTACACGCTACATTTAGGTTAGTAAGAATAAGACTACTGCTTTTACAAGCTGGCGGTCAAATGTTCCAAACTTGTCTATCACAATCATAAACCGATACATTATACACATAAAAGTTACATTACGTTCCAAATTAATGATATATATATATACACATACATACATATATATGTGTGTGTGTGCGTGTGCTTCTCGTATGAAGCGAGGTCCATCGCATGCTCGTAGAGCGGGGCTGCGAGGACCTTTTGCACTGCGAGGACCGGACCCCGGTCCTCGCAATGAACGGACCTCAGAATACGCTTCTACGTCCATGTATGAAGACAAAAATACTTTTGTTTTTTATTTTCCAGCCGGTCCTCGGAGTAAATG
>PNEQ01135584.1:0-16066 GCA_003012365.1 Medauroidea extradentata
CGAAAAATGTTTAAAAAATTATTTTTTTCAACGTGGCGTAGCTCCCTTAATATTTACCACAGAATAGTGTTGGTTTATATACCCCACCTTATTTTCCATAACGAATCCCCTCCCGGACTTTGGCACATGAATTCTGGTCCACCCTGTATAAAGCTGACTTTTGTGTATTTCGTTCATCCTGTGTTCATATTTTCGAAATCACAGCTATTTTAATTTTTAGTATAGTAATACATATCTTAACTAATATTTATCTGAATTTTATCAAACTTGATACACGTAGACCGCAAACAAAAATGACTCGACTTTTGTGAATTTCGTTCATTCTGCATCAGTAATTTCATAATGGTAGCCATTTCTAGCATAATATGACTTATCTGATGACATTTTATCAGAAAGTTCATCGAACTGTGTACACATACTACATACAAAGCTGTTTTGGTTTTTGCGTATAGTTCCATCCTTTTGTAAAATTTTGGAAACGACGACTATTTTTTATCTTTATGATAGAAAGACATCTCAGAAAATGTTTTTTCTTAATACTATTTAACTGGATACTTGCATATTACTTAGCAAACTGACTGATCTTTAGTATATTTCATGTCTCATACGTCTAAATCAATATAATTATTTGATATTCCTACATTACGTAAACAGTTTTAACTGTCGTGGTTAATTTGCACCCACCTTGAGAAAAGTAGGCTTATCAGTTATGCTGGTAACTTCTTGTTGTATCTTCTATTATTTATTTTAATTATTTTGCAACCTCGTGATATTTGGGTACTTATGCCTGCAACACAGGCTGACGCGCGACCTTTGACGAGTTTTATGTTTATGTAATTTGCTTTTGAGTAGTATACATATACAACAATACAGGAGAAATGCCTACTAATGTGAGATATTTTTAAACACGAATTTTTTGCGAAGATCTTATAGTGGGCAAAGTTATCTCCTGCGTTTTTTTTTTTTTTTCGCGTATCAAAGAGGACTGCATTTTCCCAAGCCTCGAAGCGGGGGTGGAGGGTGCGTAGGGGAGCAGCCATGCTTGTTACCGCCAATTACTCCCGGCGGGAGAATTTTTTTACATTTTTTATCTTCCTAGCTAGGCTGGCTGGGGAATTTGTTTACTCGCCGATAATCAAACTAATTATTTCGCCTGAAGACCGGCCATTGTGCAGGCCATAATTGCGGCTGGCTGGTCGGCATGGCAACCCCGACACTGTCACCTCTTCCCCCTTGAGCCTCCTTGCTTAACCCACTTCCCCTTTCCTGTCCTACTATCACGTGGTTGCAGTAGCACTGGAGGAGTCTACATCGTCATTACACAAACCACTCATGGTCATCTCACTCCGCTGTAGACAAGTGGATAGTTCATACATCACCGCTATCACCCCAGTCTATACATCCATACATATCTGTTATAATAAATACAATATTCACCGGCATATTTAGTCGTTCTCTACACTACGCACGCTTCAGTTCGACGACAAAACCTTATGATTATTTATCCAAACTGTTAAACCGTTCAATGATGCATCCGTAAATTCCTATAATGTCTCGGTTCTTCAGGAACTTAACTGGACTAGTTTTAGGCATCACTCGCCAAGGAATGTAAAAAAATGAACTTTCGCAGTTCATTAATTAATATTACTTCAACGATTTTCTTCCAAAACTGATCCAGGCAGTCACCACGATTGTTTAGAAGTGTTACGAACTCAAGTCCACACAATGATTAAGTAATATAAGCTAATGAAGAACACACTTAAATGTAATATATTACTGCTTGCAGCTCTACGTTTGACGCTACGCGACTGTAAGACAATACAGTAATTATGCAATTCACGCGCTGAGGCAGCGTTACTTATTTTACGATTAGAGTAATAGATTGGTGCCGAACAAACTCGGAGTGTACTCAATATTACTCAATCAAATGTTTCTTTAAACGCACTCTTGACAGGACAGGACTGAACTGGGAATGAATCGAGGAATCCTGCACAGTTTCGCCGAAGGGGACCGGGTTTAGAATTCTGAGTGAAAGTTTACTTTTTAACACTCATCAGACTGAACTGAAATTAGGAGTTGTTGACGTACTGAATAATTTGTCTGGTTATGTATACAAGATGTTAGAATTGTATTGGACTAAAGAGTGTATATATATATTAATTTTTTTTAGGAAATAATCTTTAGTGTAATTACAGTGCATATGTACACACATACATAGAGAGAGGGAGAGAGAGATTATTTTAAACTATAAACATAATTAATATGGATATATGTGTCTCTTTTTGAGAGTAATTTGTTTTTTAGTTCGTTTCTTGACTAAAATATTTCTACACAACGATCGGGTTATTGAACATTTTACCACATAGAAGCACATTTCCAATCATTGTCCACTTGTCTTTCCTTCTTTGCTGACTCCAGTACGTGTTCTTTTCAGTCCGAAATTTTACCCTAAAACATTACTTACAGCGAATATGTTCGTGTAAACGGTAGATATAAACTTTTATGATTACTTAAGGCGCTGCATATTGTGAGCTGTTCTCGGCTTAACATGTCAGAAGCGACATTGATGCTCGTATCAAATACCGCATCGCCACAACTAGCTAAGCACAAAGAATGAGAAACTTTGCTACATACTTTCCACCAATAAGAATATATGGCCACCGCACAAGTCCCATAGTTAGGGACCTGCAAAATTCGCGTTATTATTTGGTAACAGACTATACGTAGCAGTCCTATGAATACACGATTACAGTATGATATTACACTGGCTGTAGCCTCTGTAAAGTGGTCTTACACGTAGCTGACATTACATAGAGGCTACAGCCAGTGTAATATCATACTGTAACCGTGTATTCATAGGACTGCTATGTATAGTCTGTTACCAAATAATAACGCGAATTTTGCAGGTCCCTAACTATGGGACTTGTGCGGCGGCCATATATTCTTATTGGTGGAAAGTATGTAGCAAAGTTTCTCATTCTTTGTGCATTTTGAGGTAAGCCTAATGAAAGTGCACTTTAATCAGCAATAAAGTTTTACCTTTCAATACGGTCTCGCATAAATCCTTCTTGACCGCTATAAATTATTGGTCAGAACTGTGTCAGACACCACAATAGTAATATACGGTTCTACAACTTTCTTTTTCCCTGGTTTGATGTCAAAAGTTTTTACTGTCACAAAATTTGACTACTTTATGTTATGTTACGGTCCTTGTCATATTTGAATTAAATTTATTTGTTGAATTTGGTTGTTTGCTCAGTAATTATATTTCACTAAACAGTGCACGTAGGAAGCATAATATTGAACATTTTGTTCAAATATGCATGTAAATAATATTAAAAGAACAGAAAAAATGTTGCCTTAAGACTGACACCTTACTGGAACCTGTGGCTGAGACACGAGTGCAGAATATCTCGTCGTAGGTTTTTTTGTCTATTAGCGTTGCTCGTCCGGCGTTGTCGGAGATATTCAGTAGCGTTGATAAGAGAAGCTGGCGCACTTCTTGATGTGATCCATCTGCCCGCTCTCTACTGCTTCCTCCATGTGTCTTTGCTGTGTTTCCACTACGTGACAGACCCACTGATATATTTTCTGTGACTGCCGCTACAAACATGTACATCACGTGGATTTGTATATTTCGCTTTACTGCCAAGGTATAAAAAATGTGAGAAGTTGGGCTGCAAACAGTCATCTAACACACTTTCTACGTACTATGATGTACATGATGTGTACAATGACACATGCGGGTAAGAATTTATGTGACATAAATACAGCAGGTGATGTGCTGACTATTAACATTAGTTGCTGTTTAGTTAGTGACATTGTTTGTACGCCTATGCTCTACAAACGTAAGACATGAATACTTAACACTATGTGTGTTAAAGAAGCGCTTCAGTTAAAAAAATATCTTAATTTGCTATACATTCTTTACTTACTTCAAATAAACTGGGTGAGTTGGTAACATTTATATACATGAGTATTTACTGTGCATGTGAGCATAGGGATATGTTGAAAAAACACTGATGGCTTTTTTCTCCTGTTAAGGTAAAAAATATTTTTGTCAGCTAGTTTACAAAGGAGAATTTTGTAAAACGTATGCACTACTATGATATTCAAAAACCACCGTGTGTCCAGTGTAAGCAACTTGGTCAACTGATCCTAACTTCGGCCCTCCGAGTTATGATGTGTGTTCAACATTAACATTTTATTTACTCTGGAATATATAACTGTAAAATAAACCTGGGATCGCTGCACACGTGTAAAGCAGTTACCAGCGATGTCTGGAGTCGAACCAAGGACTGGAGGAACAAGAAGGTGATGAGGTAGCCACTGATACAAGCCTTGAAAGCAGCAGTGTAAGTTGGATTGCTTACTGAGATTATTGAGCGAAGTGGCGAAGTGATAAAAACTAGGATCACAATCGGGTCAAGTGAAGTGAAGATATTTTGGTCAGCACTCAACTTCTAGGTATTAAACGCTGGTGAGGGATGACATTATGTGAGTATGGAGCCGGAATGAAGGGGCGGTAGAAACGCCAGATCCTCGAGAAAAGCCGTCGTCGTCATGCACGATTCCCACACACGAAGATCCGTGGAACGACACCGACGGGAATCGAACCCGGACCACAATGGTGTGAGGCGAGTGGTCTGACCATTTGGCCAACGCCGCCCCTCTCAATCAGGACAACCTGGATTGTATTCCCCGACCGGCCATCACACTTTGGTTCTCCATGGTTTCCGTATCTCCGGAGAGTATATGCGCAGCTCGCATGTGACGAGGAAGCAGATAACATGACTGGCGCCAGGGGGCAAATGCCCCCCCCCCTGGATCTAGAATTTTAAGTGTATAACATTTTTTTATATTTTGTTATTTAAATAATGCCAACTTAAGCACCTAAAACTGAAATTTTATTATTAAAGTTTCTAATTTACACATGCTTAATTAATAAAAAAGATACAACAAGGGCACTGTCGCCGAAAAAATTAATCTTGGCCTCCCCCCCCCCTCCCCAGAAAAACCAGAAATGACGGCCCTGACTGGCGCAGGTATGGAAGGAGGCCAGCAGACAAGAGATTTACGGCAGAGTGAGCTCTCCAGGTCGTGCTACACGACGCAATCACTCATAACCGTCCCACCCAGGCAGACACCACGACGCGTCTCTACACACTCTTGACGAATTACTCTCCTTTTTCTCTGTCGTTATTAATTCTCTGCCCTCCGCTGTGCTGCACTGAAACAAGAACATCTTGACGTCTAGTTACCGAGACCAACATTCCAGCAACACGGCAGCTTAGATTTATTTTTAATTAATTGAATCATCGTGGACCCGTTGCTACATCAGGACATAAGTCAGATAGAAACCGTTGCACCGTGAATGTGTGGTCGACACTAAGACTGTGGGAACTGCTACGACTCAATCACACCCAGCTACAACTTACTGATTTAAGGCTACGGGGACTTTAACTACAGTATAATTAACAATGATCCATTGCGAGTATGCGTAGGCTATGGGAAATGTAATAGCAAGCATTTCTAATTTTATTAAAGTATTATTTTCAGAAAATTACTACCGTGCTACTATGTCTGCCATGCTGACTGGTATCAATATTTCGGGTGTTTCGCAATAACATTTAAAAGTTTAGAAACACACGCCCATTATGTACATTATATACATATATGTGTATATACATATATACATATATATATGTGTGTATGTATGTATTTTAACACGAGTATTTCGTAATACGGTTTATTACAGTATGCATAAGGCAAACAACAAAACTTATTAGCAGATGCTTTAAATATCCTATAATGCTGTTTCCCAATATTGTATAAACTTGAGATTGTAAACGTTTCGTCAACTGTAGAAATGAACGTGTATAGTTTATCTAGGTTAACGTACATTTTGCTACGTACTCTTGTAAAAATGCCATTGATGTTAATGGCATTTAGCTCTCTTACACCATATTGCTACGGAAGTTCTTTTGCGGTTATCTTTACAGTCAAACTTAATGCAATATTGAAGGCTTTGAAAAATACATGACTCTAGAAGTCGGACAGTGTTAAATAATTAGATATACTGTACCATCAAGTTAAAAAAAGTAATTAAAAATATTAGAAGTCATATATGACATGTTTAATGGAATGGGGTGGATGAACTGCTGCTCATTTAATGTGCATTTTTATAAACCTGTAATAGTTTTGTTCATTTGCCTCATGTGTGACCGAACAGGCAGATTCATAGCGTTATGTTTTCCCGACAGAGCACGGTGTTCTGTGGTGCTCCGTGAGGATCGATTCTGTCAACATATTTTTGACCTTGATCTTTGTAATTGTACCACAGTCTAAAAACGCCAAAACAAATGGGAGCAAATGATCAAAATTGGCAAAAATGGCCAAAACGAGGAGGAATGCCAGAAAAATTACAAAAAAAAATCGTAAAAGTTTTTTGAACATTCGTAAAACTTAAAAAGAAAAAAATCTCTTAAATTTCTCTGAAAATCCTCACATTTCCTTACTTGACGCCCAAAACACTCTTTTTGACAGTCTTCTCGAAGCGGCTAAACCTACGCAACTGTTTACAGAAAACATTGAGAAGCCATACTAAATATCAATCGATAACTTTTTACTATAAATTAAATTTTTCTTATTTTTAAGTGTAATTATTTTATTTCAGCATTGAAGTGTTTGCATATTCTAAAGTTAATAAAGTTGCACGTCATAATCATACACATACAAAATCGACATAATGAATAAAACATGACGTTAGTTATTTTGCAGATTTAATTTATTCAATTTTTAAAATAATGCATATTACATACATAATTTTTATTTTATAACATTTTATTTTTTAAAAGTGTAAATACCACCTAGAGTAATTGCTTAAGACCCACTCCCCACTCCTACCTCTTTGATTTCCATCACTTTATTAATTATTTCCAATTTGTCGTAAATAAATGTTATAAAATTGAAGTCAATTATAGTTTTCACATAAAAGAGGTTTTCTTATAAACCCCCACTCCAACATCATACAAGTACCACTTCACCCATCAACCTTGTTAATATTATTATATTTTTATTAATTTAATATGTTTACTGTAGTTTAATTTAAATTTTGTGCCGTGACGTGTATGGCTACTTTACATAATTTATTGGACGATTTTTTCTCTATGATTATTAATCTGGTATATAATATGTTATTTTCGTTCGTTACGTTTCCAGCTCATCTCTTTAACCTCGATTTAGTACTTTATTTGCCGTCTCAAAAAAATCTTCCCAAAATCTTATAGACAAGAGACACTTCTTTATTAATTTATGATGTTAATCAAATATTTAATGATTCCATTTTATTTTTGTTTAGCAAAACTGTTCATATAACTTACTAATTTTCCTCTCTCTCTCACTCTCTCTCTCTCTCTCTCTTTGTATATATATATATATATATATATATATATATATATATATATATATATATATATATAGACACACATATACACCGAATATTCTCTTTCACATTCTTTGCTCAGACATCTGTCGTATTACCTTTTGTGAAAGATTAACTTACGTAAGTTATTTTGATATTGTTCATTATCTAAAAATACCAATTTAAATACATGTATAACATTTTCACTCGTGACTAGATTCAGGAATCATATCGAAACTTCTATCGCCAACCGCACGAACATACTTCAAATATTATTTTTTCGAATTAATTTTCTTTTTTATTTTGCCCTTTTAAAATGCTATTGTATGTTTTATGATTTAGGTTATTTGCATCGTACAGTTCATTGTAAATTTCTTAACATTCGCTTTATCATCATTATTTTTCAATATAATATTTATTGTTTCAAGCCAAATAAAAATTCACATTTCGTGTGAAACAATTAATTTACTAGAAATCTGTTAGGCTACTACGTGTAAGAACATTGGAACCCTTGGAAATATATACAATCTTATTTTAAATATTTTCAGTCATAATAAATTACAATGGCTATGCAACTATCAATACATATATGTATGTAGGGCATATATAGTTTACTGTTTTACATAAAAACACTTTGGTACAGTCATCAGCATAATGGCGTCACACAATATAACAGTAGCGGCATAGTTATTGTAATTTATTACTCAGAAATGGACGTAGCAGAGAAAGTCCCAGGGACAACCGAAGTGCTTGTAAACATAGGTAAACAGCTAGACAACACAGCCCGTCATCAGCCGAAGAAGTAACCAACATGGTGAACACATCGATGTAATTGCCATTGTTGTCACAAACGAAGGCAATGTCATGACATACAAGGTACTCAGACGAAGGGGTCAAACAATCAAACTTTTAACCAGTCAGAAATAGGAAACACTCACATAACTTGTTTACTATTTATTTTTACGAAGTTTTCCGAACGCATTTGTTCTCAGTTGTAGATGATTCATGTCACAGAGTCTTCAAACCGATCATTTAAAAATTATCTATTTTTCTACTCGACAAAGGTTTTGTGTACTGTTTTTTTACACTTCTTTCGAATTCGTCTGTGTTATGAAGTGTTACATTTGAAGTTTTGATATCTTTCTTGCAGTGGTCGTCGTCATGAGATTCAGATTTTGTGAAGTCACGTTCCAGACATATATTATATTAAAATGAACAATGTCCTTCTGATGCTTCTGTCAGCTGATGTATTACATTTCTTTTCGTGCTCTTTAAGAATGAAAAATATAAAATATTGTATCTGACGAATTTGCTATAACATATGTTTTCATAGTACCGATTCCTTCAGTGTGAACCCATAGGAATTTTGCATGGCCATACACATGGCAGGCTTGCAAGACGTACAAATATAAACATGTTTCTTTGTGCATCTAGAATTTTTTTTTCATGATTATTATGTACTTCTCAAGATACTCTCTAGTCTTGAATGTTTCGTATTGCATAACACTTCAACAAACGTCCCTATTTGTGACATCTAAGTGTATGGTAAACACTTCCAGTCTTCTTCGTAAATGTTTCGCATCTCTCGTGTCGTCTTAGATCGTAACTTTTACTACAAGTCTTGTCGCAATGCTGACATGGAATCTCGACGACGATGACGAATTTTCCGTGCTTTTCATGCCTAAGTTTGGAGTAGATTACGATATCGCCATTGTAGCATCTGTCGTTACAGTTGATAGAACTACTTCACAGGTTGATCCCGTCGACGAATCTTGATGCTGTGTAGGGAAAAACAACTTCTATTTTGCTTATCTTTAAATGTCTGTGCAGACAGTCGTAGGCGCTTATATCATTGATACGCAATGCGAGATGGGTTCATCTTGCTTTTGTGCATTGCATGCCTACTTGCATCATGTCTTGCTGCAGTAGTTGCACGAGTGTCTGGGAGACGATGTAAGTTCACTTGAAGAAATCGTGGAAACTGTAATTTTTTTCACTTCGTTTGGTGCTAAACCACAAACCACCACCACGTATTGTTTGTTATTTCCTCAAATTATAATTTGCTTTTTCACAGATTTCTTTTGAAACTTCTACGACGTCCAGCTCCTAATTTAAAACGGGCATTGCACGAAGAAATTAAATGAGAAAATCACAAATTACACATAACGAATCCCTTAATCTAATCTATAATTGTATTTATTTTACATCTGCACAGTTAATAAAAATTTGGGTTCTTAAAAATATACCTTGCACACTCCTAACAGCTTTAATTACTGGCCGAAGACGCACCAGGTAAACTTAGGAACATTGCAAAGTTGCCGCAGTTAACGTGTTGATGAATGTCATTTTGTCTCTGTGCTGTAGGCATAACGTAATTGATTTATATTATGGGTAGAACATTATCACACATTTAATCTATAGTGTAATATTTAGTAATGTTCGTAAGTATGTGGGCAAAACGTTTTTAAAAATTCCTCTTATAAATGTGAGTGTTTCCATGGTCAAGTTTTCAAATAATTTCCATCAAATTCGGCCAAGAAAATAATTGGTCATTATTTAAAAGTACACATTTATGGAGACAAATACGTTACACTGTTAAGTAAATTCCGTCCGACCGCTTAGCTCAGTAGTTATCGCTGCTGACCTGTGGCTTAGTAGGGTCCCGGGTTCGATTCTTGGTCGTAAAAGTGGCCGCGGTGGCCGAACGGTCAGACCATTCGCCTCCCACCAAGGCGATCCGGGTTCGATTCCCGGCGGGGTTGGTCCCCGGATTTTCGCATGTGGGAATCGTGCCGGACGATGCCGCTGGTCGGCGAGTTTTCTCGGGGATCTCCCGTTTCCCACGCCCTTTCATCCCGTCGCCGCTCCATGCTCACCTCATATCTTCCCTCACTAGCGCTAAAGACCTCGGTGTTAAGCTCTGACCAAAATCTCCCACTCACTCGGTCGTAAAGGAGAGGTGATCTGAGAGGGTTTTACGGGCGAGGTCTTAGGAGCTGAAGAGGGTGAAATTATATAAATGGACAACACAACATTCATGTCCGAGCCGGGATTCGGACTCAGGACCTCTCGCACCGTAGACCGGTGCCTAACCGCCTAACGCTACAGAGGCTCGACGATTCTTGGTCGGGCGGGAAGGAAAATGTACAGTTCACTCCCCGTGTTCAATACTAGACATGTACTGTCCTCTCAGCCCCATCCTGAGGTTAAGATTAACCCCGGGATGTAAACTCATCTTCACAATGTACATTTCCTGATTAGTTCAGTATTTACTTTAAAGTTTGAACTAAGACTTTGTTTATGTACGAACAATTTTGGATGTAGCTGACAATAGTGATTACAAGCTGAAGTGCTTGTCTCGTGATTGTCTTGCGGTGCACCGAGTGTAAACTTTGGGGATTGGGGGAGGGTGTGTGGTTGTGACAGCACCCGGAAATCTCGCCGTGTCGTGCAGGAGGAATGTAGGCACATGTCCCGCGAGAGTCTGAGAGACAGGACCCGGAGGCTCACGTCTAGCCGGCCGCTAAATCATAACAGGAATAGCAGCGCGCGTTACAACCCTCGCCTCCTGTGCCGTCTACCCTCGTACTAGAGGCGGGAGGTATTTCTGTACCGCTAATTGGCTCAGCTGCTTGGAGGTGTGTCAGGGCAGGGTGGCAGACGACACACACCTCGCTGCACGGCAACCATGCACACATGTTGGGACGACATAGCTGACATATTAGCTATACTCGACCTCATTGCTGCACGTTACACTCTACTCTGCATTGTTTCTGTTCATTCACTACATCACGGTGTAAGCACATGGTGTACTGTTTCAAGACTTGCAAGTTATCTGCCGAGAGTTACGTCTTTCAGTCAGACATTGCACTTAACTATGCAACAGCAATAACACACTCGATACGTTTAGAATTTATTGATTTGTGGACATTCAGCATTGCTCATGGTTTGTTGACCAAACTTGTGTTGAATGACCAAGTACAAGAAACACAAAACCGGAGGTAAAACACAAAAAATACTCACAAAAACAGGAAAAAAAAAACAATTCCCTGAGGTTCAGTTTTTGTACGTAAATATATGTGTACATATATTTATAAATAAATACATTAAATAAATACACATTTGACAGCAAGAATTATAAAGATACAATTCAGTCGAATTTCGACAGTACCCAGGCACTAAAGTCAGACACAAAGAGAAACAGCTTCCAAATATAAGAAAAGATGGAAGAAGTAAAAAGAGAGTGGACAACAAACAAGACAACACGACACTTGTGTGTGTGTGTGTACCTTAATGTTAATCTTGTCAGCTAGTTTGGCATGTGGGGGTGATCCTATAGAGGAACTTCAGATTGTGGAGGACTCAGTGGCGAAGCGTAGACGTGTTTCAAAGGAAGCAATACTAGCTAGTGACTATACACAACGCTGAATGTCTGTTGAATCGTTATACTGACAGGAGCAGGTAAACCAACCAGCCATTAACTGCAAGAGGGGAGGAACGTATTATCCAGTAACAACGGCTTCAGTCACAACATTTAAGAACTATTGTCTGTGTCTTGTACAAATATGCATACCAGTGCTCTTGAGAGTAAAGTCCGATCTAATACCACTTCCTTTTATCCTAAGGTGATGGCGTAATCAGTTTTTACAGATTTGTTCATTTGTACCGTTCAATTTACTTCGTTCGTCCATGTGTCACTAATTGAATCTGTCTTTTAGTCCTTAGGTGTCATAATTCCACGTTGCAAAACCTTACACGGAATTCCGACCTGGAATCTTCCGAACCATAAGCCGAAGCTACAAAATTTGTTCGACGTAACTTCGAAAGTATTGCAAATAAATATATTTTTTTCCTGGGCACATAGAATAGAGGTCGTACAACAATAAGTATCGAAATTAATGTAATTTGTAGTTCCGTATAAATTATTCCTCGATGAGTGTACTTGCATTTCGGATCATCTGCATTAAATAGATTACGAAGAGTTTTCCGCGGGGTAATTGATTTATTTTATATAGGCTAGTTACTTATCGTAAGCAACGTTCTGTAGCAAAATCCACTTGGATATCTCAACTGGTTAGAAACATTTTGTGGGCTAATCGAAAACCAATTTATGTCTTTGCACCCCTTTAGTAATCGAATTTCGGAAAATCTTGAAATCTCATTTTGACATCTGTGTAAGTATCCAACCGAAGTAAAAATCACGGCGATACCTGATTGGGTTTGAGATATATAGACGATTATTGTAGAACCCATTTCACCACTTTTAATTCCCTTAGGGGCTGAATTTCGATAATCTCTTCCTTGTGTTTGACTACGCCATGGGAGCCTACCCTAAAAACTTTATGTAGCCTAGGTCGAACAGTTTGGACTGTGGCTTGATATATCAGTCAGTACCCAGAGATTTTCAATGTCACGCCATGCTTCCTAGACATGATATGATCCTCATGTCTGCCGCTTAGTAATACATTAGCATAATAATTGTGAATTAATTCGTGTGTAAATGCTCCTCATTAGTCATAGATATAGATAACTATATAAGGATAACTTACCAAGCGAATAATGAGATGCATTAAGAGGGCGTGGTACATAATTCAACGCTAAAAGAATTGTTCTATAACTGTAGGTTTTTTAAAGCCAATTTGCGAAAATTAAAGAATAGCAACCCTAGACAATAGTTTTAGCCAACGTTTTAAACAAAATTGTTTCCAGTGTTACGAACTTCTGAGGCACAAACTCTAACGCCGGAACCTCGTGCATTTAACTGCGGCGCAAGAGATCACGCAGAACGAATTAGTAATTCTGGATAAATATAACTCATAAAGTTAGCAAATACCATTATCTATGATTGTCATTGAGTATTTTATCCATATTGGCTTCGAAAAAAGCGTAGAAATCAATTGATGTTTTCAGCGTTTATTTATCTACCACGCACTCTTAATGGTCGTATTTCCAAGTTTCCCACGAAAAATACGCGTTAAATAGTATTTCAACCCTTAACAATTATTCGAAGAATAATATTAACTTGAAATGTTTTAAAATAATTAATTAACTTGTGTAAAGTTTAAAGCTGATTTAAGAATAGTAGAATAGTAAGTATGCACGTACGCACACATGTACATACATACATGCATACATACGTTCATGTCAGTGATTTTATAGTGAAAAGCTTAGTGCAGAAATCAAAATACACAGTACGATAAAAGAAAATGTATTAAAATTTGCTATACATCATGTATCGTCTATTTGATAAAGCACTGAATAAGATGAAGCCGTTGCACTATATACAGTACGTGTAACTAGTTTTATTCTATCAAATCAATAATTTTACTAATTTTAACCCTTTTCTTGGTACTTATTATTTTTTTAATGAGAGTTATTTCGTTTAATTATTACCGATTTCATTTTTGGCAAAATTCCTCCCCCCTCCCCCCAGAATGGCCATATTTAAATTTTCATATATAACAAAGAAAAAATATTTTTCTCTTGAGTTTATTATTTCATGAAATATTATTTTAATAAAATAATTAAACGTGTGTTTCTAAATAAAATATTTTTAATCCAGGCATTAAGATTGAGGTTAAGCTATTTTGTGTAAAATTCTGTACAAAGTAAAAAAAAAAAAAAAAAAGCAAGCGCTATACTCTCGTTGGCAGACAGCAAATACTCTAGGAAATGTTGATGGGGCGGGAGAAGAATATGACGATATGAGCGGTACTATCTGCTGGACTCGGACATAAGGCTTGTGATGATGGTTGTAGTCACGGTCAGGAGCCGGAGTTACGCTAAATACATGCTCTTTAGTTTATATACTTGTTTAGAGATATTAATTGTTTACGCCTAAACGAGAGCAGATGTCAAAAATCTGGCTGGCAGTTTTTTTTTAATCGTATTCTCTATATTGGCTGATTTTTTTTGAGGCAGTGAATAATATGGTTTTAGCTAGTTATATAACTATCGAAACTCTCGTTAATTGTCTTCTTTAGTCGAAACCGTAGAATTTCTTGTTTTGAAAAAAATAGCAATCACGGCATATACCTACAATTTTAAATAAAACTACCAGGCGGATTTTTTTTTTATATCTGCTCTCGTTGAAGTTAAAACAAACTAACCATCGCAAAAAAAGTAGAAACCAAATAGCATGGCTGGATATTACATGGATAGAGTCAGCTGTTATTTTTTGTGTAGCGTGGGGGAAATGTGTTGGGGTAATTGTGGTACATCCACCGTGAAACAAGATCATAATATTAATAACTTTATAGTTTTTTAATTTAGTAGGTTTAGTTTTAGAATATATAATTGATACTTTACGTGTTTCTCGTGCACTCATACGAGAGGAGAGTTGTATAGAAAGACTGTGTTGATATAGTCTATCATAGAAGCGAGCGTGCGTGGTTGGACACGAGCTAGCTAATAGAAAGTTGTGTATTACTGAAGGTGAGAATTGAAAGAGAAGCAACAGGTGACCTTGTTTGTAACCCTCCAGGTCACGTGACACAGTCCGTATCTGCCGTTGTTCTACTATTCGGCAACATCTGTTGTACTACAATCAACACACACTTGCATCTCGCGTCCAAGCGCTTCCGTCTGTGTGCATGGCTGAACATACTCTGCCTAAATCTTCATATCGTCTCTGGGTAGAGGCGTAGCGATAGTGTGCAGACCACTCGTCTCCTACCACGTCAATACAGGTTCTATGGTAGTTCCCGATTGTCGCATGTTTGAAACCTTGCTGTTGGCCGGCGGGTTTTCTCCAGTCACTCTAGTTTACCCCATTCTTGCGCTACATCACTGCTGCACACTCGACTCACATGACACCTTGCCAGAGATCAAGACGTAATTGTTACGAGCCAACCAAAATATATTTTACGTACTCACTCTGGACAAACTCTACACGGGTACGTGCATATTCGCTGAGTTCAATTTATTTACTGATCACAGTGTGCTATTCGCAAAACACCTTTTTAACATTTTAAATTAAATGGGATGTTTACTACCAAATGTGATGCCGGACGTATCGTTATAATCAAAAGCAAATTATTATGTCTATTCTCTTGTTATAAAAAGTACCATTAAATAAAACGGCTTTTTAACTCAGTTCGACAGTGCTGAAATGCATTAAAAAATTATTAAGTCAGCATGCTCTTGCCGAATTCACGTGTTTACTAGCTATAACTGTTGAATTTTATAAGTTTCATTTCTAACAAAGCGCCTATATTCGACTTGTTGAATAAAAATGGGTTTTAAAATAGGTTGACTTTAGCATAGTTCTACGTTACCTCAAAACACATAATACGCTTGCAATATAATTCTACGTTATCTCAGTACACGTAATACGCTTGCAAAATAGTTCGAACTCAGTTGTACACTTTTCTAATATATAATTATCAAGAGCATTATTTCTTATTCTACAATTACATTCCATCGCGTCAAGAGTAGTTAGCTTGATTATCCCCAAAATGCATAAATTTTCATACATTTACGATAGCAAATTTGCTCGTTTCAAATCTACTAGAGAATACGTTAATTAAAAATAAAAATATCGACGTTGGAAGGAAAATGGATGATTATGAAAATTAAATCTTTCTTAAATTTAAGGTTTCAGTTACAATTATGGTGTCAAAAGTTTGGATAGTTAGCTATAGA
>PNEQ01135584.1:16166-51475 GCA_003012365.1 Medauroidea extradentata
TGACGTTTCTCATTTGACTGTACTAATCACAATAAGGTTACTGTAACACCACACGTCTGTGATTTGCGTGTAAAACCCCACGACACACGAATGTCAAAACATCCAATCTCTGACCGTGAAGCAAGTCTGCAGACGTGCACACAAGTCACTGACACAAAGTGAGGCAAATTTCTTTTCGCGAAAAGTTCATGTCTCTAGCTATAGATATCACATGAGCGCACTTTGCTATTGAACGATACGTTAGTTGTAGTTGTTAAAGTCAATCTTTTGTTTTCAGGTTTTATTTTAGTATTTTGAAATTATGTACTCAACTGTGACTCATAGACCAATTTCGTGTACAAAACCACGTAAATGATTTTCCGTACGTTTTCGAATATTTTTAGTACAACATAATTGTTTCTAAACTACTGTATTAATTGTCTGTCTGTGCGATACCACATTCATTCGAAATGCTTTTATATTGTTTTACAAGAGTGCTGATGTTATGAAAAAAAAAAGTTTTTAAATAAGCCATTGATAAATGTATGTTTGAAATATGTTCTCGTGATGATAAGTCAGACTGAGGAACGTGGGAGGAGGACACAATAAAAGCGAAGTGATATAGGATGTAATGAGCCGGGAAATGACTTACTAAATAGTTACTAGGAGATAAACTTTGTGAAGAGAATTTGGAACATCCTGATCCATTTTATTAGCATAATACAGTCGACGATAGGCAACTAAAATGTACAGGAGATGTTCGAAATGGCGGCTCGCTCAGCATCGATGCAGGCATGCCAGAGTTGCAAGCTGTTCTGTCACATACTCAGCAGTGTTGTAGTGACATTCTGATGTTATCACGAGCTGCAAGAAGAGTTATTACCATCTGTTTTTCATTGCGTTGCGATGTCTCATAAACCAGGATATTTTACATGATACTACAAGTAACAATATATCGGATTATGATCAGGTGAACGTACTGGCAACGTAACAGAACCTGTTCTTCCTGTCCATATTTGCGGATACATCTCATCAAGGACTTTAATAGCATCAGCTGTAAATAAGTTTTGTGTGAACAATGTTACAGATATTGGGGTTTATTGGCATTCGTCGTCATCCCTCAAAGTTCGACTTGCCATCATAAAGCAACATGGTTACTTTTTTTGTCCTTATTCGAGACGTGCGTAAATCATTTGTGTTGCCGAGTTTTAATATTTACATTTGTGCGTTTTAGTTTGTCGCGATTTCTTTAATTTGCGCGAAACATATTGCGGGCATGCTTTTCCGTCTTCTGTTTCGCGTATTTTACATGTCTTGTGTAGTGTTTATATTTGATATTGAACTTTGGTTTCAAGTTTTACTGTATAATTTAACATTGAACTTGTATAATTGCTCTACTGGTTATTATAAGATATTATTGCAGCTTCGTCCTACACACTGGTTGATACCTGTCCAATTAGTTTTTTACATTTGAAAGATTCAAATATGTTGAGAAAAATGCTGCGTATTTCACCGCGAAAATGGATGAGCATGTGCATGTGGGGGTGATGGTTACATAGGCTCATTCCGTATACAAAAATTAAAGGTCCGTTTGGAAGAGCTTTAAACGCACACGCCTAGATTAGATAAGGTTGCATTTCTTTGGTTTAGGTTAGATCACGTTGATAGGTTAGGTACCGTTAGTTTGGAATGCCTTTGACTATCAGATTGCAAATTTTGCCAGATTAAAATAATACCTTAAACAAACCGGTTTCCTAATGTTTCGTAAATGCTAATTTCAGGCTTTTTTGCATTGCGAGACGTTTCAATTTATTATTTTATCCTTAAAGTGCGAGGTTCAGTACTACCGAGACTTCCCTTGGAAACATCACAGAGGGCGTGGCTGTAATATCTAGTGATAGTTAGTCGGTATACCTGCTTATTATTTTTGTAGTGGTTTTCGCCTGGCCTTAAATGCCTGCCTCTCTGTGGCGTTTAGTTATAATATCAAAGTAGTAGTAAAGATATAAATTCTTTTATAATTAAAGGTTTTTAGTATGGAGCAGATACTGAATGAAGTGGCAGGGGAAACGGGAGATCCCCGTGAAAACTCTCCGACCAGCGGCATCATCCGGCACTATTGACATTCCCACATGCGAAAATTCCGCGGACCGCCTCGGCCGGGAAGATCGCCTAGATCGCTGTAGCCACTGCGGCACCCTACTTATGTACGCGGCACGTGTGTGAAAGGTATTGTTTAAGACAACTTGCCTTGCACGAGGAGACAACAAGTCAAATAAAGACGTGTGTGAAGAGCAAGTAGCTGGGAATTGACAGTACTCAAGACACTGTATACAGTGAGAGACTGAGGGCAGTATCTATAAACGGCTTTCGAAAGCGCTTTTAGCAGACATTCACCTGGCAGCTTGCCAACTACTCGCATCCTATGAACGACTTACGGGAGCTTGCCAGCTGAAAGCGCTTACACGTCAACTTGAAGTGTAAATATGGCAACATAGCACCATTTTTCTTCCGTTGGATAGTACGCAGAATGAATATAGGAACGCACCCTGCAATTTTCGATCGTCTTTTCTGACATTTCACGTATGTTGCTCATATCTGAGATTATTTTATTGTCTTTGGATTTAGGTTAGTAATATTTTTGTGAAGGTTAAATACGGTTTTAATTAGTATTGTGAGGGATTTTTTCAGTGAGCATAATATTGTTTTTGCATGGAGAACCGTACAGATTTCACAAATGCTTAATACTAATGTTTGTATTATTCAATAAAGAAATCTCTCTATATATAAAAATCAATTGCTGTTTGTTTGTCTCGCTAAAACTCGAGAACGGTTGGGCCGATTTAGCTGATTTTGGTTTTGAAATGTTTGTCGTAGTCCAGGAAAGGTTTAAACGGTGAGAAAATATGGAAAAATTGCGAGGAAGATAGTAAAAAAACAATATTTTAATGTTTTGATGGTTGTCATTGTTGGTTTGTTCCACTTATTTATATAAATCCGCGTTGCGTTCAGAAATTTTTATTGTTGTAGTTGTTTGGATTGTAAATCAAAAAGCTTTATTGTGCTATTTCACACACACACACTATCTGTTTTGTTGGAATGAAAAATGAATGTTTATATTTCAGTTGTCTGTCGAACGTCAGAGGAAAGGTTATAAAGTTACCTATCATTCTATAACCATCATCAAAATCTTCTATTATCAGTTTGTCAGTGCGTGAGAAATTTATTTACTGTTATTGTTTTAAAGTGCCAAAGAAATGACGAGCTGACATAGGTCGACGAACTTAATCAAATGTGCGACGAGCTACCTAACGTGCCAACCGCACTGATGCCCAGCGAGAGACAGCTAATTATAACATTCGTGTTGTAACGGCAGAATTGTGTTCTACAGTGAATAATAATGACGTTGACAGGCTTAGAATGGAACGAGTTCGGACACACCAAACACAACAGCAGCAAGTACGACGCAATGAAATCGAGCGATACTGCAGAAGCAGTGCTCCTGTGAACCTGGAACAAGTAGCATTCCACTACGATCCGGAAGTAGATTATTGTGCCGACAAATCCGTGACGATTGGGGAAATGAAAATCATGTGTCAATATTGTAACGCGTTAAAATACAATGGCGAATCTACTGGATTATGTTGTGCTGATGATAGGTACAATCGCCCCAATTGGTCCCACCACCAGATCAATTATGCTAATTAGTTTCTGGGGTGGGAAATGACTCTAAACACTTATTGGCCAACATCAAAAATATAACAATTGCTTTCAAATGACGTCGTTTGGCGCAACACATATTGTGCAGAAAAATTTCATGTCCACTTTCAAGGTAGTATACCATAATTCTTTTTGATAAAATTTAAATTTGTATTTGTATCACAAATAATAATTTAACAAAATCATTGCTGATACAAGGACAAATTCATCACCTACTGGAAGTGCTGCTGCCACTTCCAGATGCTGACCATCAATTTTTGCAAATTTATTTTATGGGCAATCAAGATGCAGAAGTTGAAAGACGTTATGCTCATAATCCAATAGTGAAACGAACCATTGTTCAGGAATTGCAAACGTTTCTTCATCAGAACAATGATTTAGTCAAAATGTTCAAAATGGCATTAGATCGTATGTCAGACTTAAGAGTATAATAACCTATGAAATTGGCAATGCCTAACATTACCTATCAAAAGTTTCAGCCATTTTAGTGAAGGGAGAGTTTTAATGTCGTTAGGATAGGTGATACGAAGTTCACCGGGTCATCTAGTACATAATAAAAACGGAAAATAAAAACCAACTATGAAATAACCTGTCACACGAGTCACTTGATGAAAGTACGAGAAAGTTTTAAAATTTAATCATTTATTTTTACAGCTGACATAATTATCGCAAGAAACTAACGAATATATTAACATCATAAACACGTAAGATAAAATGTGTACATACAGAAAACGATTTCGTTAATATGTGTTTACCGTCATTTTCGCACAATGCTGTTATTATTTATATGCAACATTCTCTCTTATTTTCGAAACAAAGGTACCAAAATTGCTAACATATACACGTGCAGTAACAATTTTGGTTTGTGAAAAGTCCCACCTTGTAGCAAACCCGCCATGGAACATTGCATACACTTTAAACTGATCTAGTATACTTAACACTAGCTTCTGTTTATTGAAAACTTTCAAACACTTTAATTCCTAAACTTGTTCTAATCAAGAATATATTTTTCAAAATATTGTATTTTCTTATGTAACAAGTATAGCTTGACAGATTATTCCAGAGAAGATCCGCCGCCATGGTTATACAAACACAATGAAAACAGCTGAACAGGCTTTCGAATCACCGTTTGACCACATTCACCTGAAAGTGGATGACTCTTCACTTCCAGGCTGTCAACCAACCCACGAAAGAGGTTTATAGTATGTGTTTCGGCCGGAGCTGACTTTTGGTGGTTGGATAACAACCGAAAGCCGTTTATAGATACGGCCCTGAGACTAACAGCTGGGCGCGATTTAGCGTATTCTAGCGTATGCTGCGTTGAGATGATTGCCAAGTTATCAACTTTGCTGCTTGATATCCTGGCATTGTCAAGCTCATTGCGACTTACATTTGTTTCGTGGATAGCGAAATTTTAGAGATTGTCCCACTTTGGTCATTTTATTTTTATGATAAAATTGATTACTGCGCAGCCATTCTAAATTAAAAAATGTAATCGTAAGGTATTTTATTAAAAAAAGATATATACATATGTGCCCAAAACGAAGTTTCAGCAGCGATAACTCCAGTGAGTTTAGTGAGTGTTTGTAAGAACTTGGAGAGTTGGCAAGCCTGCGGATAAGTCAGGGGGGGGGGGGGTTGTTAAGGACGGCGCTGCTGCCCGCTAACAACCAATAAGCGGTGTGCGGGTGCAACAAATGTGCGGCCTGTGGCTATATCCCTGGCTTGTATGGCACACGTGCTACCAAGTCGCCAGCTAACTGCCACCTATCTCGTCTCTTCTCTCTCTCTACCTCGCGTCGTCTTATAACAAGCACAGCACGGCACAAATGAGTCTTCACCAGACACGACACATGGTGGTATAAACCACAGTGTCCTCAGCTTTTCTTCTTCGTACTCAATGGTGTGTTGTGGTTGTAGTAATTCAGAGGTCCACACAAATAAAAATTGAAAGCTTTGCTCTTACACGTCTACTTCTAAGTCTGTTTGGTTCATCGTAGAGCCACAATTTTATGGCGAAAAGATTTTTGTAGCATTTGGTGTCAATACGTTATGTACAAATCTGCAGCTTTGCTACATCGTCTGTGATTAGATGATTTTACTCCCACTTGTCTTGGCAAATTACAGACTTACGGAGTCACAATAATGTTAATTATGAATGTTGCAGTCATGTGAGAGACGTCTCTGAACAAAGACACGCTGCCTATGACCTTAAAGCGGCGCTGCCGTTGTGCACGTGAGACACTGAGACAAAGTGGGCAAAGATCTTGTCGCGACAAAATCCTGGCCTAAGTCATCGGACATCGCTGTCTTCTTGCGTACTGCGTGTGACTAGATACTTCAGTATAAGTTAAGATGATGTTACCTCAATATCGATACAGAAGTTATTTTCAGCTATTCCTTCGTAGAGAACTTGCAATAGTTTTGTTTTTTTAGAAAATACTACAATGGTTAGTCAGTGAAATTGTATGCAATGTATCGTTTCAATCAATTAAACCTTAATATCAATTATTTACTGTTTTATAGAAATAATTTATAATAACCAAAACCGTACTTCAATAAAATGGTATTTCTAAACGCTTATGCAAACGGATATGAGATAAAGAGTAAATTACAGCTACTGGTTAAAAGTAAGTTTTTAACACTTTCTTTCGTTTATAAGAAAAATATCCCTAGCTTTCATGTCATGAACAGTGTTCAGAAGACTTGTTTCTATGTCTAGTAGAATCAGTAAATTTTAATGTCGGTGATCTATTTAAATTAAATGCATGTTATAAATTGACTTCCTTAATTCTATATGTGTGTGTTTACCTGCGTCAACTTACACAGGCTGTGAAAGAAGCACAAAAGTACTATTTAACAGTTTACAGGATTATCACTATTTTAATTCAAACTCACATTTCTATTAATCGTATAAATAATTAATTTATTCACGTCAGAGACTTTTATACGAAACAGGCAGAAACTATCTTCAGTGTTAGATAACACTCCGCTTCACCTAAATAGAGCCAACTCATTCATGACCTTCATTATAAATTAAGAGGAACAAACATATCGCGAGTAAGAAGACGTGGATTTAGCTGCCACCATAATTTCAGAGATGGCTAGTTCCCTGTCACCTCGGCGAGGCTTTCTTCCTCCTTGCCAGCAGCAAAATAAAACATCCTCGCTAAAAATATACACGAATATTTTTATGGGAGGCCGTCTGTCACAGTTTTATCCGCTTCTCCAGTCGGGCTTATAAATCTGGGAATTGTGCGCGGAAAAGGACTTCAGAGGAACCACTTTGTCATGTCAGGCAGTTGTGTCACGAGGGGATGTAGTCTTGTACTTGAAGTAAGCTACAGGATGTCGGCAAACTTCGCAGCTGGCTTCCTGGGCCGCGTTCAACACACAACATTGTGGAAACATACATGATCTCATTTTAGAAGCATTGTTGTCGGCTTTTATATATCTGTTTACAAAGACGATTTCAGAGATAATGTCATAGATAAGTTATTTGAATTGACGTGTTTGTGCGAATACAATATTTCGATCTCCCGTGAATTTATAGTTTTGTTAATTTATTAAACTTAACATCGTGCAAAGTACAAATAAATACCATCTATTTAAGTGGGTAGTTTTAATACATAAAAACATTTAATACTTCTTAAATGAAAATCAACAGTTACTTATGTAGAGGTAACGAATGAAAATTATTAATGGCTTAAATATACTATTGTTATTGAAATAAAATTGTGATCTGAAACTAAATGTGCAACATTAACATTAAGCTCTCTATGTAACGAGAATTCAAAAACTTGGTTTCTCTGCTCCTCTCGTTTCCGCAATAACTTCCACATCTAAAATGTTTATTGTAAACAGCAAAGTTCCTTGTCCAGTATATATTACCACCGTTAAAGATATTGGGAATTCACGCCACTCATGAAACTCCTGTACCCAGCGCAAGTCTCCCAACTCACTTAGCCATCCTGTCAACGACTCGCCTGAACATTACTTTATTTTGTGGCATTATACTTATGATTAAAGCATCATGCGTCCTCAAATTTAACTGAAGTCAAGGAATGAAAAAAAAAATTGACACCTAAGGTTAACTCTGTGTAACTTTATTTGTGCCATTTTCACACTTCCAGGAAACGCAAGAAGCATGAATGAAAACTGTAAACTCCTCAGGTGTGTAATTTTTTATATTCATAAACGTACACGATGCGATCACGTTGACTGGTTATTGTACAAACCTGTATTATTCATGACACTGTGCAGAACGCGTGGCGACCTCTACTGCCACGTGTGACAGAACACGTGGACGCCTCTCTATGAGCCGGGCTCGATCACACACAGCAGCGAACAATATCTACTAGTGGATTCACACATGAAGCTGCACATACTGCGCTGAGCTGGTCTGCTATGTGTCTGCGGCTTATATCTATAGTGTTCAAACAAATATACCAGCACCATCAAGCGATAGGAAATGTACAGTTTTGTAACAGGTCCGAAATTATATTTTCGAATATGAAGCATTCGTGTAAACCCACACCACTGTGTTGAATGTCGCGCACCTTCGTTCTGTGCTTCCTGTCTAATACGCGTGGTTGCATCGAGTTGTTCTCCAGGCGTTGTAAGCCACACCTGTGAACATAGTTACATGACGTCAAGATACATTGCCGATGTAAGTGTATGAGTGTACAGAGATTCTGTATTACCATACGTCTTAGGAAACATTGTTTAGGCATAAGGCACAGTAATTCCGAACACAAGGTTGAGAGCTTCAAACTGTAAATATTTTAACGAACATGACTTCTGGTTTGTGCGAGAGATTATTAATTGGTTGATGTCGCAAATGTAGGCTACTGTTAGTCTTGAACCAGCCGTGTTTCGCACCAGTTCGGCAAGTTGCTAAATTGAAGAGAGAACAAGGAAGGGTCATGTAGTCGACCAGGAACTCCCGTCTTGTTCCCTGTTTGAACTAGGCGAGAGGAATACAGCCCGTATTTCATTTGCTCTGTCTTGACGCCGGCGTGTATTAGGCGCGTATTTACAAACACGTCGTGGCCCGACTTCCGCCTGCGTTGTCTCTCCCTCTTCCCAGACTCATATTTCACCTTCGAGGATCTCTGCGACAAAATGAAACTCCGCTCAAGTCGGCAGAGCTCTCCCTCGACAGCGCCGCGGAGATGAATGGGGGTTCTTGGACGAGGGAGCTTATTGACTTCTTTAGAAGGGCGTGACGTCATGAAGACACCCCCTGATGTGGGAAGACTCGCCCGCCTCTCCCTCACTGTCAGCAAGTTGCCCACTAACTTCCGGCGATACGAGGCGTACATGCTGGCATGTGGCTCTCGGCCAATCAGTGAGCACAACCGAGGAAACCCGCATAAATCTTACACTCTTTCGTAGTAACAATTATTTGACAACTTAGCTCCACCATCAGCATGGTTTATGCGTGATTTTTGCTGTCGAAGTGCATTTCTATTTACAAAATGATTATCTGCGTTCATTATAATTCTCGAATGTTATTCTCGGCATGCAACCTTCTCTCCGCAGTGATGAACTCTTAAAATACCAATCTCGGGCCATAAGTCGATCATATCTGAAGTACTACATTTCGATCCTAGTTAAAGTAGATTCTGAACAAGTTGAGGCAAATACTATTCGTATTACAAGCGAGGCAGATTTGTGAGGAAATGTTTTCGTATCCTCAACTGGTTTTATTCTATTATAGAACAGAGAAGTAGGTAATTATGTTTATGAACTTTCGCGGCAATTCGGGAAATAAAGTAGTCTATTAACATTTTACACAGTTCGTTATCACGGTGGTAATTTTTTCTTCAGCAATGAACTGCTTTTATAGTAAATGCGATGATACAGATATTTTCGCCTCATTCCTTTGTCGAATTTATGTTTGGGCTTCTTTAAATGTATTACAGTAACAACCATAAAATGTTATGTAATGCGCCGTCGCTTTAAAACTTTGACATTAAAATTATTGTAATATATAAATGCAAGTGTTAGTAAGAACATGACTTGTCTTTATTCCATGTGGACCCTGCCACAACGGAACAACACGTAGCTACTGTTTTTTTAAAACCAAATTTCCACTTGGAAGAAATCTTCCCGTCGCCATGTTACTTTTGGAGTGGCAATTTTACTGAATCACTTCAATTTCAATAAATTTAAATTAAATTCGGTAAAATAAAATTTTATATTATTAAATTTAATAAATATTAAATATTCAACTATAAACAGTACTTATTTTCGGAATACGTATCTCAACAATTTAATTCAAAGAGGCAATTATTTAATCGGGTGTTATTTTTTATGTAACATGAGCTAATAAGGTCGGTTTTGGACGAAATTCTTAAGAGTTAGTGGACTGTAGCTTTCCCTTTGCGTCTGGGGCACGGAAACTGGGAAGGCGATAAGTCGAACATAACTCGTCCGTCAAACACATCATCGCCTCTAAGCGCGAAGAACTAAACTAGCGTGCAGTGTTTTCGTACAACGTGTTTTTCAATGGGACTTCAAGCGATGACCATGCGGTTTTATTTGTGGCAAGTTTGTGGTAAAGTCCAATGCAGGTCTTTAAGGCTTAGTTTTACGATTACGATCGACATTTTCTCAGCTACAGAAACGTGAAAATGCAATTTTTAGCACATTCGAGCAGCGTAAGAATAGTGTTTTTAATAAGTAGGCGGCATTTTTGAAATCATAGGGACACAGTTTGAAGTGTGCCTTTTTTTCGTAGATAAACGTATTGGAAACATTTTTAATAGTTACCTACACAAGAAAAGTACTTCCCTTACCACGCTACAAGCACGACTTACGCGTTCGGTCCACAAAATCTAAATGTCAGAACATGGTTCAGTAATATATGTTTATTAAAGTATCTAAGGCTTTTGTTAACTGATTTTCGCCGATAGTTCGCGGTAAAGTAAGTCCCTGCTTAGTTATTAACTTCAATACATTTTTATAGTTTTCCACTTCGTATAAATATTGCCTTGTATAGTCTGTCTCGTATAGGAATTTGACTTATTGACCTTTCTGTTGGTATTTCAGTTTATCAAAATTGAAAGTGTCTTCCTGTATACAATTGTACACATGATAGTCTTCAGAACTGGCAAAAATTTCAATTCTTACTTGAGACAGACTATACCTAATAAAATAGTGTATTTATTTGACAGTGCAAGTTTGTTAGTATCTGAGGCTGCAATTAAGCATATATTAGTCATTGCGCGTGCAGAGAGAGATAGAAAGAAGTACTTAGTTGAGGCTGAGTGAAGAGAGTATGAAGGACAGGCGAGGTGGTGGTATTGTCGGCGGGGTAGTCTACAGACTAGGCGGTAGACGCCACCGCAGTTTGTGCTAGTGTGAGTGGAGTGAAATTCGCCGTGGGGCGAATCTTTAAGTTGTTACGAAATAATTACGTTGCGAGTTTGCTGAAAATTTCGCAATGGATTTAATTTATCAATTCTTATGTGCAAAAAAATATTTAATATAATTTTATTCGGGATAATGTCATTTATTATATGGGTAGTGAGATGTTATTCCGCAGAGACTCGAAGCCGGTGGTAACACTTTTGTCGTGTGTTGCGGTAACCTTGCTGTTTTAAAAGCAACGATATAAAATGATAAACCACAGCAGCTATTCCGTGCGTATTTTACAATTGTATGAACACTTAACTTGATAGTATAACCTACAATAACACAGAAATACGCTAAGTTTATCATTAACATCAGCAATAATTGCTGTCTTACCTGTGTGTAATGAAATCGTACATATATTAAGGGTTACTTTATCAAAAATAACTGTATGAATCATTAGTTATAGGCGTGAGACTCTGGAGTCAGTGATTTTTTTTTTTTTTTTTAGTTTAGGTTCTTGCTGCCTCACACCATAACTGTTTTGTTTTTTTAATTAGTTATTAATACTTAGTATTATATAGTGCAAATTCTGACCACGAAATTATAAAAGTGTTCTAAAAGTAGGAACTACAGTGTCAAACTCGCGTGGCAACTCTAATCATTGTTAACATTCTAGGCTTGTCTTCTTATCCGTTGATTGGAATGAGACAGCATTAACTGTCTCAATTATCAAGATACTTGAGTTAACTTTCATATTCAAGAGATATATCGCATCTGAAATTTCGCGGATTGCAGAAATACTAGTCTAACAACGAAAAATATATCAGAATTTTATAACATTGCTGACAGACAGCAACAATGTATTGAACAACTACATTCAAAATATTCTACAAATGCTATGCTTATTGAATGAGACGTTAGGGTTGCTATAATTTCTTCGTTTACTGTTGGTATGTGTACGCAATTTTTTTTATCCAGGAAGCGTGATAGAATGTACGACCTAGTCACAAAGACAACGTAATATTTACAGTACAGTACAACAATCTCCCATCACGTCGACCCGGTATCGTTTCCCGGTGGCGTATCTCATTTATTTCATGTGTGGGAAACGTGGCGGACGTTGCCGTTGGCCGGTGGGTTTTCTCGGGTTACTGCCGCTTACCCCGTCCTTACATTCTGCCCCTGCTACATACTCTCGCCCCATTAATATCTTTACCAGCACGTCAAACCTCGTTGTCATGAACGTACCATAATATCTCCACTGCACTTCAAAACACCATCAGAATAGCATCAACTATATTCGAGAACTTTCTACTTGTATCGCGGACATTGTTAACCTAGACGCTGTCTTGTGTGCGTCTATGAAGATGTACTGTTCCTGGTGTTTGTTTCAAACAAGGCAACGCGAACTGATGTAGACCACAAACACACTCACAGAGACAAGTGTATAGTAATAACAATGTAATTGACTGATAAACAAGAAGGGGTGGGGTGGGGGACTAGTACTTGATAGTGTCCAGCATCAGATAAACCTTATAAGGACGTACTGAACGAAGAAGGGGACGGTATCTCTGAACCCTAACCAAATCGATTTCGACGTCTTCGGGAGTAAGTATCTTAATTATACTGGGCAGCAGCCTTCCCCCAAACCAGTGCTTGTCCGTCAACCTCTTCGCCACCCCCACTACTCATCAGTTACTTGTGGAGCATGTGGTAACGTGTTAGTTAAGGAAGATGGCCGCCACGGCGGACACGTTTGACCCGAGGGGTCACGACACGTCCAGTTTGCTGAGCCTCAGTGCTGGTGTGGCTGCAGACGACATGATAGATCTCGTCATAATTTAGTTTATAACACGCGCGCGAGGCTTCAAACAACTGAAAAGGGAGGAGAAGGAGAATGTGGGTCAGTTTGTTGCGCTCGCACACTTGAGCCGCATTCCGATACTGCTGGTGAGCACTGATTTCACTGGTAGTCTTATCAGTGTTCGTCAGAAAAAACGGAACCACACCAGTAATCCAATTATTTCATCATCGTCAGTGATCGGACAGTATCGGAACGATTGGCAGCTATCAAAATTTAAATAAAAGAAAACTCGTTCGAGAATACGAATTTCATTAGCTAACACGGTTTCCTATCCAATTTACAAGCTTGTATTATTATAAGAATAGTTATATTTCACAGAATTGTCCGATAATATGTCTCCGAGAAAAATATCAATTTAATTTTAACAATTTTAATGATACTTTTCAAAGTCTACTTTAGAAAAGCATTCTCAAGAAATTTTTAATATATGGTAAATATAGTGTTATGCATCACCATGATTATTTAATTGCTTATAGAAGTTTCTAAAGGACAGATGTTTTGTATCTCACGCCGATGTCTGTTTCCACTGGCGCTACACATCCTGCCGGGCTCCAGTGGAATTAGTAGTCATGTAGCCTCGCACGAGGAGTCAGCAGTGAACAATTCTCACTGACCAACAGAGCTCGCCAACAGTATCGTAACAATATCTGACAAAACTGAAACCACCTACCTGTGAAATGCGGCACTGGTCGTCTGTGCGCAAGCATAGCTCGTGCGGTTCATGACATGTCAATCTGGCCGACTGCATTATGTAATTTATATAATTCATACTCTATGCATTAGAGAGTTTGAACTTTAAAACCTAATAACTAGTTTACATGAATGCTTTGTTTAGTATACGTTTTATTGAATTCAGTTTAGATTTTCACATCATAAATTTATACGTAGGTAATTCTATCAGCAATATTCTAATTTTATACGTATTGTCACAGATTTTAGTATTGAAGTAGAATGATAAAAATATCGCTGACTGAAAAGTAACACTGTGACAATTTGTCAATGTGAAGGATAAGGAACTACAAAACTAATTATATAATATGCAGAGTACCAAGCAGTAAACCATAACGCGCCCAGTGTAGAGTCAATTTAAATAAACATGTTTTCTTGACTTCTCATCAAATAATTTATGAATTTACAAGTTTGCAGAACATTATAGCTTCAAGTCAAGAACTCGTTCAAACTAGGGGAACTAATAGACTCTGCGGTGGGAATAAAAAAAATTGCATTACCGGAACAAATAATCATCTCGGCAGAAACGTACCAGAAGCTGTCTCAGGTTCCCTAGAATTAATTTCTGGGCATCCTTATTTCAGAAGGATTAGTAGTAGGACAGCACATTCCGTAATTCCCAGATTTTAGTCAAAATTATCCCTCAATCCTCCATAACTTTTTAACCATTCCGAACAAAACGTATATTTTGTTTTTCCGCACATCACATTTTTACATAGCACACGCATTTAAAACTAACGCCTAGAAATCTTATCAGAGTACTGTTTACAATCGATTATACAACTAACATCTTACGGCCCTATGCCACGACTGACACCTAGGAGAAAACGCTGAACGTCAGCGGGCTTTACATCTCGTCGAAAGAGAGATAATTGAGACGGTGATGCACAACTTGGTAAAATGACAGGAACTAGGAGAGGATTCGGCCATGGCCTTTGTTAAGGAACCATCCCAGCACTCACGTAGAGAAATTTCGGGAAACGATTGAAACGCTGAGGAACGGTGCTCAGACCGCTGAACTATTGACATCTAGTACATATAAAAATGTTTTACGAGAAGTGAAAACAAAAAGGGCTCTTCAAGTAATGAAGACATTACAAAATCATGGCAAACAACTTAAAAATAAAGTCACTACGCCAGTGGTTCACCCGTCAACATAAAATAAAAAAAGGCTTCATGAAGATAACGGGTTCAGCTTCTTTTGAGAACAAACTGTGTTGGAAGGTATGGTGCAATGCACATTTTAAAACAACAGCGAGCTGGTATTTCAAAACAAGGAATAGTGTTTGTTTGTGACTAGTTCACTAAGTCATCCAGGAAACTGAAGTATCAGCAATGAGGATTTTTTCTGTTGACTTATTTATTTCCTGTTTTAGGTTCTACGGATTTACTGAGCCTGTAATCTTAGGCCAAAGGCTAATTCGTCTTAGGTAAATATTTGGCCTACTTTGTTATATTTAAAACATTTCAGCCTGTATGGCTCGTAAGATTTATTTATTTTCTTACAATTTTAGCAATAGAAATTACGACTATTTTATACAAAAACCTACTTACACCTATATTACTGTCCCATGTTTTTCTAGAGAGATGTTAGATTGTAACATTTTTATTCCCATTTAGTAAATAATTTTTGAAAGTGTTTGTGTTAAGTTACAAAAATTTATTATTTTTACTGTCAATAACAAAATGTCTACCTTGTTGTGTGCTTAATTTGAACAACAACAACAACAACAACATCCATATATTATATTTATTTATTAATGCATGTTAGTGAATTTAATGCGCGGTGCGATTTTGACAACTGATGGTGCGATTTATGAAACCATCATCCTAATTTGCACCATTAGCATGGTTTTAGAAAACACTCTCAATATGTTATTACAAGGTCACAAATAATTTAGCAACAATTCAGTTTGGTAGATTTAAGAGCTGCGTTCATGTTCCAGTAGCCTACTGGCACTGATAAATTAGTGGACTATACAAAAATACACCACTGTTTTCTTATTTCAATTTTTTAAATTGGTGCCTTTCCCTATATATAGTATGTTATGATTTGAGAACTGCTGGACCGACTGTAGCGGAATGGTGTACTTGCACAGTTAATCACCGCAACTTTCAATGTGGTTTGTAGTTGTAGGTGTGCCACAATGGACGATAGCACAACCTAAAAAAAAAAAAAAAAATTGTCATATTGCAGAACTTTAAGACGGAATGTAACTAAATTGTATATTGTTTCAAGTTTATAATTCAAACTTTGGCTCTGGAAGGATATATTGTTTAAGCCCATAATTTATTTTATTTGTGCTTATATTTTTATGTCCGCCGTTTCAAAAGTTTTGTATCATTGCCTATAAGAAAATTTTTCTTTATGTTTTGAAACCGTACCAGGATAATTTGAATTTTCGTATGGTTAATACATGAGGCGCTCAGAACACAAGTGATGTATGTCTATAAACACTGCTCGCTGCATTTTTGTTTAAAGTGAGTATGTATATGTAAAGTTTAGCATACATTTAGTTAACACAGCGATCGTTTATATGCAAAACTACAATAATGTGTGGTTTCTGAGAGAAACAGAAATGGAAGGTTTTCTCGCAAACATATTTAATACAGGAAAATACATTTTTGGACTTACGCCACTTTTATTCTGAGCTTCTCATTTCTAAATACGCCTTTTGGAAATATAAAAACTCGATTAAATAAATGTTTTACGGCACATTTTGCATACTTCATTACTTCCTATTGTATCGAAATATTACATTTTATAAGCTTATCATCCAAAATTTCATACTGTTGGAATGTATTGTTGTTGTTCAGTCATTACATAAAAATTTTAGCTCGTATTTTGATAAGACTTGGCCGGCTGCAATATATAATATATATAATTCATACTCTATGCATTACAGAGTTTGAACTTTACAACGTAATAAGTAGTTGACATGCATGCTTTGTTTAATATACGTTTTACTGAATTCAGTTTAGATTTTTACACCATAAATTTATATTTAGGTAATTCTATCAGCAATATTCCAATTTTATAGCTACGTATTGTCACAGATTTTAGTATTGAAAAATGTTAGTTGTATAATCGATTGTAAACAGTATTCTGATAAGATTTCTAGGCGTTAGATTTAAATGCGTGTGCTATGTAAAAATGTGATGTGGGCGCGTTATGGTTTACTGCTTGGTACTCTGCATATTATATAATTAGTTTTGTAGTTCCTTATCCTTCACATTGACAAATTGTCACAGTGTTACTTTTCAGTCAGCGATATTTTTATCATTCTATTTCTGCCCGAACTCCACCCTGAAAATAAGATGGAACATGGAAATTTACGTATTGTCTTGAACGATATTATTATTTCTATAATAAAAATATGTCACATTGTGTTAGCGATATTTAATTTGTTTAAACAGATTGCATAGTAACATCAGGTTATAATTCCTACTAGCCGAGCTCAAAGCAGTTTCATCATTTATTATTATGTTGGTATCAAGTAATAGTAAAAAATAAATATATCATAGAGTAATAAATTGGCGTCCAACAATTTTGAATTTTGACAGTCCTTCAGTCAATATTGTTATATAAGCAGTGTTTATTGTTGTCGAGCCTCTATTTTGGAAGGTAGTATCCTGAATAGAATGCTTTGAGAACTGCCTTACCGATTGTGTATTCGTAGGTAAAGTTACTTTAACGTATCGTAGAATAATAGCAGACTCGTTTGTTATGCAAGTAACTTCCTATTTTCATATATTAAGTAGCGTGATACAAAAATTGTAAATATGATATCCCAATATCTTATAACAGTACAATGATTAAACACTTTCAGTGCTAATTCTAACTGCATTCAAAAAGTGAGGAATTTACTTTGCTGCCAAACAGCTGCACTGAGAGAAATAATTGTTTCATTATACTAAATATATTTGTTTGGGTGATGTTTGCTTCAACTAAACAATACTTTGTTGGTAAGACCAAGCTTGGAATCCTCCAAACAAATCTAATTATTTCCCTCGACCAAATTAATCATTTAAACGCACTTTGTTTGTGCCAAACGTATATTTGGTTTCTTCAGGACGTCTAATAAATATTTTGTGTAAACAAACAACTCGTTACAACTTGTCAACAAAATAATATTGTTAGTTATAAGTTAAGTGCTTTAAACCAACAATGTTTTTTCGATGGACTAAATGATTTTGTTGGCGAAACTAAATACATTTGGTTGACTTGTGGAAGATGGCAGGCTGGCGTGCGTAAGCGATAAGATGGCGAATACTATATACCTCAACATTCTAAATATAAGTTTGTGCGACAAGTAGGACGTCTAAACTGTTAATCGGCATAATTTTAGTATCTTAATTTTAGCTATAACAATTTCAAAGTGGTTAATTCGATTGATCACATAAGAAAATGCTATAAACTTGAAAAACACCGCAGATGCACGACTCGTTCTTTGTGCTGCCGTGCACGACCAACTATTCCTATACAAATAACAATATCACTGTCATGGAAGCATTCGTAGTTCAGTTGGTTAAGTCATGAAGTGAAAGTGTTAAGTGAAGGGATGATGCATCAAATCCCGGCGCGGCCGTACTTTTTTTTTTAGCTCTTAAAATTTCAGACTTTTTTCAAGTTTATAAAATATATATTTTTTAGTTTTAAAAATATTGCATATTCATTTGATATGGCCAGCTAAATATTTGGTACTGCTAACAAAATTCAGCTGTTTGCCTCAGACAAATCGAGGGAACAAAATAATTTGGTACGAGCAAACAAATATTTCTTTTCCCCTATACAAACAAATGATTTGGTTGATTCAAACAAATTTTATTTGCACCAACAAAATTTTTTTCTCATTGTGGACATAGGTGATGTGTTTTGTTTTAGCAATAGGTTAGTATGTTATTTTGAAACTTAGTATGTGTTTGTTTATTGAGTTATCAAAAATATCGTAAAACAAACTTTAATTTGCACTTAAGTCTTGAAGTGGCGTGTTTCGGTAAATTACGATTATAAGTATCGACAGACTACAACATTTGAATGAGAGAGGGAGAAATCTTAAGTTCTAAAAAATCGTTGTATAAATATTTTTGTTAACAAATATGTTTCTTTTGACAGACCGATATTTTAGTAGTGCACGGCAGTTTTAGTATAGTCACGTGGACGGTTTGGCGTGGAGTAGAGTGGGACAGTGCAGCAGAGATAACGGCGGCTAAGTACACTGGCAGAGCAACCACTGCTGCTTGTGAAAACAACGCCGTGTGCGGATAAGAAAGCACAGCACTCTGGTCTGTACCGTATAACTACACGTTACTGTTTACATTACGTTTTTACCTTGGGTGAGCCGTGATAACAGCGCCGTAATACTTCCCTGTCTCCCGGCAGACTGCGCAGTTCCGTGCTATTTAGCCAGGACGACTTCAGCAAATCCCTGATTCTTATCTGAGATGACTTTGCAATTCCACGGAGGAATACAAGTACCTCACACCGCTCTCCTGGGTTGGTCGGGAGAGAACTGTTATTTCTACCGACGCAGTTATCTTTCCGTGCAATCCTCTGTAAGTGCAACACTGTAACTACTTATCCATAGTTCCCAGCCACTACTTAGGATTATTTGATAAATAGAGCGAAGTAGTTGCTGTTGTAGGAGGTCGTGTAGATCGTAATTAAGGTGGTGCCTGCCTCTCGCGTGAGCTAAGTTGCAACGTGTTTGAAGATTATTTTATGTAATATTTAGACTTTCCCCAAATATGTTTATCTATGGAAAGAAACCCCACTCTACACGATAGCGTAATAGTACTTAAAAAGCAGCACTCATGCTATAAATAATATTTCGCTTTCCTTGAACATAGACGAAAATTGCTATTCCGAACAGCTCTCTTTCAAAATATTTTGTGGATACAAACATAATTTTGACAAAATCGTGCATTATCCGACGGAAAGATTTTGTTCAGCAAAACTAAATTTGTCTGACTGAAGCAAATATTTTGGTTTGATTGATGGAATTTTTTTTTCTGATGTCGAATTATATTCTATTTATTATTTTGCAGTCCCAAAGTGTAAGGTTTGGTTAACATAAGAACATATTTTCTGGCAGTATATTGAGTTAAGTTCTGAACACTGAAAACAAGCATCGTGGTCACCAAAAAAATTAAAAAATTTTTGGGCCTCATCTTTTTTTATTTATTTATTTTATTCTTTAAATGACTACAAACAATTGTTGCTACCCACTTGTAAAGTTTTGCAGCGACCTCAAAAAATGTTGACACAGCTCAAAAATAATTGGCCACCACGAAACTAATTTTTTTCTGTGAATAATTTTAAAGAAAAATATGTGTAGATATGACCAAGACTGGAACCTGGGATCTGCGTGATGGAAACTTGTAACGTATCAATCACGCCAGGTTGAGCTGGGAAAAGCTGCGTTTCAAATATACAATTTCTTGTCACGTGCATAATTTTACGCAGATACTCAGTTTTAATACATTATTATTACTATTATTTTAGTTTCTATTAAAATTGTCTCATTAAGATAATTTGTACTTAAGAAGTTTTATTAATGCATCAATAGTAATTAAAATATTACTTTTACGTTTAGTGTTCTATAAATAGAATAATAATAACTATTATTATTATAATTATTTTTATTATCCTTCATAGTTGTGAATTCGAGCCAAGGCGTGTTCAAACGTAAATGTTTGTAAATGTTTGACTAGATCAAAAATGTATACGTTTAAATAGTTCCAAACAAATTACTCAATTTTCAAGTACCAAATGCTTAATTGTCATGTGTATGTGTTTTTACGTCCAGTAAATCAGTTTTATCGTGTTTTGAATTTTGCTCAGCATGCTCAATATTTTATTCAGTTTTAACTGCCTCTACACAAACCTATGGTTAGCGTGTTTTTAAGTGAATACTATCTTATATAATCATATCCAATTAAAATAATCCCGCTGCAGATAAATCTGTACGCTGATGTAATGTCTAGCACACGGCTGTGGTCTCGTGGCTTTTGCTTATTTCTGGTCTTCATTCTCTTGTATTTTTAGACATTGGCGTGGCAGTGCGAATAACAAGTTTGTAACATTCTGTGGACAACTGCGAGTTATCAGTACTAACAATAATAATTTGGATACTAATGATTTAAAGCATGTTTGTTACATAGCTGAACTAGACCCACGATAACACCGTATTCCTGAACTGCAACTGTAATAGACGACTAAAAGAATCAGCCATTTTTTTTATTTATGTTTTTTTTTTTTCCTCTTTGGCCATCGCAAGTGTTTCGTAGGCACTATACAATAGATAATTTCTCTTTTAATGTGTAAATGTTTTGTCTGATAGATTACTTTTTACGTGGAGTATTAATAATGCCATTGCAGATAACGTGTTATTTTAACTTTAGAATTTATAATCATAGTCATGGCGCCTTAAATATAACACTTTGATTAGTTCACGCGTTCTTTCTGACGTTCTTATTCTGTCCGGTGTTATGTATTAATAACTGCACAAAATAAATTATGTTATTTCATATCGTATTCTAAAATTTCTAACCTCTATACACGAACATAAATAATTCAAATGAAATTTAAATACCCACTTGCTTACGCGATAGCTACGGATTTAATGGTTATAAACGACGCGACACACGGATTTTTTTTAAACTAACAAACAGTTTATTTTGATGTCCTTGAGGAAACCAAATGAAACTAATTTTACTCACGTAAACGATTCTGATGTAAATTACGTAAGTACATACAAAATCGTGGATTACGTTACAAGCGACTGGTAAGTGTTTCATTTCACAGCTAATTAACGTTGGCCTCTGAACGGTTTCTGTAACTGGGTCGTCAAATAAAAGAAGTACTGTCCAGAAATATTCTTATGTCACTAATAGAACTGTAAGACAAGTTAGTACCTACACTATTTGGCTCGTCTACATTTGGCTCCTTACAGTTGGCTCCACTGATTGAGTTTAAGAGGCACCTACAAACTCCGCCAGCTTCATTCTAATGAGGAAATTATAATATTTAAAGCGTTCTACATAAAATTATTTCCCACGGTATTTATTTTATATTGTTTATGTCGTATGTTTGGAAAAAAATATTATGTGAATGAATTTGAAATATATATATATATATATATATATATATATATATATATATATATGTACCCCACAAATAGTGTAGTATTGGCATAATTTTATGGTAAACTATACATTAAAGTAAACATTCTTATTTTAAATTACATTGATGACACGAAAAACAAGTCGACTAAGATCCACAAGAAAGTATCAAAATTTTAGCTATTATTCTTTAGTGATATAATATTGCTTTTAAAAATATTTATAGAGAATTCAGGGCGTGTTACACTAACTAGCGTTGTGGTAAGTAAACAAGCACGGGAAATGTTTTTTTCAGTTTCAAAGATTTTGAAAACACGCATCGAAAAGCCAACAAAGAGAAGTTCTATATGGCAGTTTTGCCAACTTTTTGAGCAATTGTTTTGCCAGTGAAACGCGTTCATTTATCAGATTCTACTATGTCGAATTCGACGTTTCCATGTATCGGCGTCGTAATTTTTTTTTTCGGGTACGCACGAAACCAGAAAGTGAAAATCAACCACAAATAATAATAATTATAGGAACATATTTGATAGTGATATAAAACATGATGTTTCTCGTAGTGGGGCGGTACTTGCATATGTAGTGAAGTGCAGGAATGTTGGCAAGAATGACGCAGCTCAAGGGAACCACTCACATCCTCACCACAGATGGCTGCAAGGAGAATATAGAAGCAGTGCTAGGGGGGGGGGGAGACAGCTGACTGCTGATGCTGTTGTCGGAATCCGTCACAGCCCTGAGTTCCCACGCTGCACGCGTGTTAATCGCCCGGAATGAAATTCGAGCACGCTCTCGCCTAATAACACACACACATTAACCCCGCACCCCCTCAGGCAGGGGGAGGTAGAGGACTGCAATGTAGGCTTGGGGGTAGCGAGTCTCATCAACGGCTCATTTCCATGATCCCCGCCGGCCCATTAGACTACGTGTTACATAGGTAATATGGCGGCTCGCCTCAGGCTAGCCAACTGTGCTGGGGCCTGCCACAAGTCTCGGCACATTTGCTATCCAAGAGTAGTAGTACGGTACCGTAAATGCAGCGGAAACAAAACTGTGAGAAATTATAAAATAGATATTTCAGAAATCTCACTCCATCGAGAAATAAATGTTTTAATTGAGAACTATCTTGTTTCTACAGTTGGTTTAATTTTACTTTAAGTATTTAAAAAAAGCAGTACACTTTTTGACTGACGGCTAACGCAAAAATGCATGGGGTGTACATTTTGTTGCGCGAATATATCTTTAGAAGTAATGCATACATGTTTGAAAATACATACAAAATAACAATTTTTCTGTCGAATACTGTTTACATTATAAAATCCTTGTAAAAATCAAGTTGGTGCACTTCTTTATACATAGTCTTTAAGTGACAAAAAGTCTGTTCCTAACTATTGGATCACCACTAATCCTTGATGTACGCAGCACATTCATTATATATTGATACACGTGGAGGTGGGAACCTATTAAACTGTAAGCTGTAGCGTTTAATATTACACTGAACCTTCTTTGTATTACAATAAGGAGGCTTATCAGTTTAACCTCTAAGAAGATCTTCCCATTATGTTATATCAGATAAGCAGGCATATAATGATAAAGCCTAAATGAGGTACACGATTATATTGAGGTTGATCTAGTTGCTAGAGAAATCCTTTTTGAATCGTGTTATTTACAAAACTGTTCTGATTTTCAAAATACGTTTTTATTTGTTAACTTAAAACTTCGTGGAAAAAGTTCTGTGTGATTGCGTGTTTACATTTTTTATCCAAAGTATTAAAAATTAATTTCTTGAGTTTGCAAGGGTGCAAAAATCACTTCGAAGGTTAACTGGCGGAATATATATCTTAATATTTTGTATTAAACTTCATAATTAGCTATCTTAAAGTTTAAAGTTTCTATGATACTCATGTGTAGCAGTAACATGCCATGTTCGTAGTGTCAAGATCAGATCTGACTAACAGTAATTTCAGATAATTAAAATTAACTAAACATTCTCAATACATTTAAAATTATTTTTTATGTTTTCCTCTCAACACGCCGCGCCGGTCTGATTTTGAGGACGCAACAGTAAGATATTTCTGATAGATTTAAAATTATAAAATAATGTGAAGGCAATTTTTGTTCATGTGTATATAAATTGAGTTTTTAAAAATTTTCACTCTCGTGCGTTTTATTTTAATTTGCTATCATAAACTATAATTTTGTTTATTACCATAATATAAGATACCTTTCATATCGCCTGCTTAACAAACTAGACAGTTTTTGACTGATTTTTGGAATTTTCGCAAATTGGTACTTTGTATGTCAACAACAGATGAGCAATGTAAAAAACTTTGTGCGAAATCCACACAGATAATATAATTCGGTTTTATTGTTACATTGTTCTTTGTTATTTAACATGCAGTATTTTAATGTATTATTTTAGTTTATTCTTTTCATGCGTGTATTCTCGAAAGGCACATTTATTTCCAAACTTGTTTTAAGATGCTTTAGTTCTCTAGCTAGGAGTTAGGTGCTTGATTTGTTTTCAAAAACTAATAATAATGCAAGTTATAGAACTGAATATGACTCACCTGGCTTTGGTAGGAATAAAAAACAGTTCTGGGACATCACAAAGGAGATAAATTTGTGGACGTAAAATTTATAAGTTGCCGTAGTTTGATATTTACTTAGTTTTCTTCAAAAACTGTACGCACCACAGATATTTTAATATGCATCTAACTGTCCAATCAGTTTGTTATTAGTGAGACAAAAACAGTAGTTTTTATCCAAGTATGTGTCCTGGTTGTAAATGGGTAATTTATTGGACACAATAAATTAGGCTTACAAGTTTGAGTTTACAACGATTAGCGGCTAGTGTACTAATAGCTGATATATTAGATCGTATAGGACTAAACACGGGGTACCCAACGTCTGTAATGCGTCATTAGTTATAACTGATTTAAACAAGCACTCGAGTACCGGTATTTTTATAGGATTTTACGTCTCGTAATGGTTAACTCTACTGCATGCTAGGAAAATGCATATAATTTCTTATGAACTTACGAGATTGACAAGGGAAGTTATGGTGGAGTAGGTAAGGGGGGAAAGCTAGACTAGATAAAGAGGAAAGTCTCTTGATTTAAATATTTTATTTTTAAAAACAAGGTCATAACTTGTGTTTGTTATTTTCAGACTAATAAATAAACGTTTACTCTTACGAAAGCTTTCAAACCAAGAACGGCTCCTTACTGATTATCAGCGCAACTATGTTCCTTTGCCATACTAACAACATTGAGCTTCCTAACGTGTAGTATTAGTATCGTCGACAGCGATGTCATTAGAGACGTTTACACATAACAGTATTAAACCACAGGGACTGAAAGAAGACTCGGTTGTAAACTTTGCTAAGGGACCATCCCAGCATTCACCTGAAGCGAGTTTGGGAAACTATGGAAAATCCTAAATAAGGATGGGCGTATCCGGGGATTGAATCCGGCTTCTCTCGCATGCGAGTTCAACGTTTTGCCATTGTGCTACTACGCACGTTACGATGCTTTGATTCCCGCCGGCTGCACTAGAGTGGTACCTACACGTTTGAAGATACTAAACATATAAACGCTATTTAAGTCAACCTTCTGTCAGTCTATTTGTTTCGTCATGTTTACTCACATTTAACTCTACGTTTCTCGAGTTCATATATATTTTTTTTTCCTTTTAAAAAAGAGATTTTTTTTTTTACTTAAAATATTTTCTCTTACGTGAGGAGCCAGATTCTATTCCCGGTTCTGGCCATCCTGATTTCGGTTTTGCCCGGTTTACCTGAATATTTGCCGAATAATGCTAGGTTAGTTCATTAACACTGTTTATAGGCGATTATTCTTTTTGTTCCTGTCATTGTGCCAATTAGTATGTCATCGGCTTTAGTTACCAATCTTTGGACCTTACCATTACTTGAATATTTTACGTGTCCTTATAATTACGTACGATTCGTAAAGATATAGTAGTTAACCACTGTAGGTTATGTCAGACTATGAACATAGTAGTTACTGACACACTGTGGTTGTAAGGCTATCCTTATATGAAAATTGTTAATGTAATAAACTGAATTCCGTTACCTGTAATTGTAGCACACGCCATAAGCTTACACTGTTGAAAACAATTTCCACCAACGAGAGAATATAAACAGAGTATTCAAAAGATTAATTAATTGTTAGGAAATTCCTGCTGGGAAAGAGTTAAAGTGGCCGCCTACCCATCGCTTCGTATGCGTTGTAGCTTGTTCGTAAACATGTTTTTTCTACGATAATATTCCACGTGTGCCCATTGTGCCAACGTTCGAAAAGAAAACAATCTTCAGACAAGGTCGGAACCTCATTGTTAAGACGTCACGCTCATTACAAACATTGTTTCTAAGCCCTTCAACATGGCTATAAACGATCTTTTCAGACTTCCGTATTTCAAAATGTACTAACCCGATGTATGTGGAACTCAGGTTGCGACCTGCATTGAACTTATTTGCAGACTTTCCACCAATAAAATTATATGGTCAGCGCTTAATGTCCCATAGTAAAAACCGTTCGGTGGGAACCTTGCACGCTAGTTCAGTGCTTGACTCGTTGAGGCGACGCGGCATTTGATGCGCGCTTCAAGGTCGACCTTACTGCTCCGTCGTTTTTTAGCCTCTCACGCACGGGCAGGCGGCGCCCTTAAGTGTAAATGATGGGAGGTTTTGCGGTACACATACTTATGTATCGCTGTACGTATATTACGAATGCACTGCAGTTGGTTGTATTAAACACGCGGAGATTCGGGTATAGATGATAACAGGCGTGGAAATTAAAGTGAACAATGTATCTTGGACCATTCTTGGGAACCAATGCTGTAGTTCTGCGAAAGTCTGATTCGTAAGCTAAAAATAAATACGCTATTCGTTCATGCAGGCGCTGTTTAATTGCACGAGGAACATCCCCTACTAGTAAACGAAACGAAGCGTTCCAACCGAATAGGTTCGCTTGAGCCAGCAACATTTGGCCAAGTGCCATAACAGGGTAGTTCGTAGAACCGGTAGTTAACTGTGTAAACAAAACAAAGATAGTGTCTTAAAATAAAAGTTATCAGTAATGTTTGTGCGCAGGGTGTAAACGACGCGTGACGTAAGTGCAGAAAATAAACGTTTTCATTAAAAGACTTAGGATATGTAGCACATATTTCAACTTTTTAAAGTACGTGTTTAACTTTTTCAACAATATTGTATGTTCATCAGTTATATTTGGAACATACGTGTTATATTGATTTCTCGTGTAACCCGTAAAATTGCCACTTAACTGTGTATAAATAGTTCTCTGACGGGTTCAGTATCTTGCTGTCACTTCGTGGTAGTTTTATACGTATAACATTGTTGATCAAATGTTTGTTAGATTCTTTTACATTCATGTTTTTTTATGTAACTTACACGAATTCAAATTTTTGGAATTTGCAGTGATTAGTATTAAATTCAAAGTTTCTTTATCTCGCTAGTCTTCAAAGTGTGCCTCTTCGATATGTGACATTGCACGATACAATATTAGAAGATTTAAAGTTATATATTGCATGAACTACGTATTTTTGTCACAATTATAATGTATGAATAAAATTATTTTTAAAATATTATTGGCTTCACAAATCTTGATGAAACGTACATAACAATTTCAACAAGAAGTTACCAGCATAACTGATAAGCTAACTTTCCTCAGAGTAGGTGTAAATTAATCCTGAAAGTTGAAATCGTTTATGTATGTACACAAATATTACATATTGATATTAATTTACACATATGACAGACGAAAAGTAAGTAATATATGCGTACCTATTGTGATAAAATGTAAGAAAAATTTTTTGAGATGTCTTTCTATCTTAAAGAAAAAAAAAAAACGGCCGCCGTTTTCAAAATATTACCAAAAGATGAACAAAATAAATAAGTGCCCAGTCAACTAAGGATAATATGCGTGACAAGGTAAATGAACTTCGGAATTATATATATTCAAATATGTCATATTATGCTGAAAATCAAAAAAGGTCGCGCCACCATTATGAACAAGAAGTTACCAGCGTAACTGATAAGCATACTTTCCTAAAAGTGGGTGCAATTTAACCACGAAATTTAAAAAAATTACGTTAGCTTGGAATATAAATTAATAATATACATTTAAAGCATGATACACCAAGTATACTAAAGATAAATCTGTTTCCAAAGTAATATGCGAGTACCCAGTTTAATAAGATTGGTGAAAAAATTTTCTGATAAGTCTTTTTTATCATAAAGATAAAAAAAATAGACGCCGTTTCCAAACTGTTACATAATTATGAACGAGATACGCAATATTCAAGTCAGCTTTGTTTGTAGTATGCATACCAAGTTTGATCAAATTTCTGAAAATTTTGCACCAAATAAGACATTATGGGAAATGTATAACAATGGCCAGCAATTATTAAATTACGATCACAGAATGAACGGAATACACACAAGTTTAATAAAATCAGAAAAATAATCTAAGGATATGTATTACTATACTGAAAATATGAAAATGGACGCAATTTTTAATATGATCACAGGATGAATAAAGTACACAAAAGTAAAGCCAGTTTTATAGGCCTACGTAGTATGTGTGCACCAAGTTTTGTGAAATTCTGAAAAATATTTCCTAAGAAATGTAATATTGTGCTAAAACATAAAAATGGCCGCCATTTAGAAAATATAAACAAAGTATGAACGAAATACACAATATTGAAGTCAGATTTGTATGTAGTATATGTGTACCAAGTTTGGTAATATTCTGAAAAATATTTCGTAATATATGAATTACTACTATGCTTAAAGGGTAAAAAAGACCGCCATTCTGAAAATATGAATACAAAATATGCGAAATTCACAAAAGTCAAGTTTTCGTTGTGTGTAGTATACGTATGCTAAATTGTAGAAATTCCAATTTACAGTTCCGTAGATATCAGCTAGACAGAAAAATATTAAATTTGTGCACCATTTTGAAACTGTGTATACTGCATGAATAAAATGCATAAATGTAAATTCAGATTACAAATAACTATATGTGTACTGAGTTTGATAGAATGGTAAAATACAGTCCCTTAAATATCTAGCTTGATCGATAAATGTTCAAATGTCTGTCATTTGGAAAATATGAACAGTTCATAAATGAAATATATTAAAGTCAAGTTGGGTTACTAAGTACTGTAAGTGTACAACGTTTGATGAAAAGCATCAGTTTAGAATGGTAAGTTTTTCGAAGCCAATTTGCGAAAATAAAAAAACCGCAATCCTAGACAATAGTTTTTGCCAACTTACTGAGCTATTTTTTTTTCGATTAACGTGTTTCTGAAGAAGAAACTCTGACTCCGAAATCTCGTACAATTAATTGCGTTGCAATGCCTCATTCTGGATAAATTCTTGCTCATAAAGTAGGCACATATAATTGTCAAGGATTGCTGGTTTGCAGTTTTCTATATATCAACTTTCAAAAGTTATAGATCTCAATTGAAGAATTTAGCGCTTATTTATCTACCACGCCCTCTTAAATATAACTCATGTCACATTTGCACTCTAAAATATCAATCAGTAGAGCGAGGGGGAAGGAAAAGTATAACTCCTCCCCTATCTGCGAGTATTGTTGGAGACGTTAGTTGTAGCTGCAATATCGCCGCACAGCTCCATGCAGTGATTGCAGCGAGAGAATGATGGTTGGGTAGGGGGGGTGGTAGAGGCTGCCACAGATTGCTCCTCTGAGGCGAGGGTGAGGCGTCGTTTGTCCTCATCTGGAAGGCGTCCCTGCGGGCAACAGGTCCTGCCAGGTGAGTTCCCAGCGACCTCATCAACCTGGCAAGGAAGTCGGAGTGTGACGCCTTGCTTGTAGGCAAGATTGTTTGAGATACACAGGGGTGTACAGAACCCCTAGGCAAGAACTCACCTGGCAGAAGAGCCGGACCTTACCTCTGCCATGACTTTTAATGTGCTGGAAGCGAATCTGTGCCCGATAGAGTCAGTCCTCGTCGTCTTACCTCTGTCTGACAATGACAGTGCGTCGAGCATCTTAACTAACTTTCAACATTCAAGATCTGTGAGTAATAAGTGCTGCTACACGTTCAGAGTTTAATTTGTACGTCACTTCAGTAATCAAGTTTTCAACATCGTTGTTTCGGACTGAAACGCTGTTAAATTAAACACGTTGTTGTATTACTAACCAACGCTATTTGCAAACTGTTATCGATGATGACCGCACATCTTTATGTTAGTTTCTTCATTTCTTCTTTGCTCGTTTTGGATTAACCTGGAGTCTGTTCAGACTGCACATGGGCAGCATTCAGTCCAACATGATTCGAGGAGTGATAGCGTGTTCACGTAGGAGGACGTCTTTGTGGCGAGTCTTCGTGGCATTGGAAAGTAACGCTTTTCTCCCACTGAGGTGTTACTGATGTGCTCTCTAATGTCTACATGCAGCGACCCAATAGTCGTGACGTGACGTTAGACGCAACTTCCAAGCATGGCTGCAACTTCTATGAAAAATATGTGAAGTAATTATTCAGTGCACGGTGTGGCAACACAGCAACAAGTCAGATATCTTAGTACCATTGTTCTGGCCATTACACGTTGGGCGTGAGTTCAAATCCCGTGCAGTTCGAACATATTTTTACGTTTGCTCGACATAATGTTCTTAAAATAATACGTTTCCGTGGAGCACAAGAGAGACTAACTACGTGCTGTGTTGTTACATTGAATTCAGAAAATGTCACCTTATGACATTTTACCACTATCATTTTCATTTCCGATTTAGTACAAGATTTCCGTGGTCAGCTTCTTAAACGCCCGTTTCAGGACACTCTCAATGTGTTCCTAGTTTGAGGAAATCCGGCATCCAGGTACAAGTGATTTTTAGACGGGGAGAGGTGCGCACGCGCACGCACACACACACACGAAAGGGAGTAGCTGACTAAATATCTCTGGAAACACAACTGTTAATCATCAGTTATATCAGTTCGACAGTTAACAGCATACTCTTAAGATAATCCCCACCCAATGTAACGATAAACTGTGGAATGTATTATAACCTTCCCTGATCACGGACGTGTCTACTGAACAATTCTTGTTGTCACGAGTCCGCCAAATCACTGCATCGACTCTTGTACTGCGCGGTGTGGTTGAAAGTGGGTTCTTTCAGACTTTACGTCAACTTCGCCCGACAAGTAGAAATCACTTGAAAACATATTAGGCTTGTAGGCTGGATACGCCAGGACCTGATAGTTTAATCAGTTGGCATGCTGTGGTAATGCGAGGATCAGAGCTGTATGGTTGAATGCATGCATTTTGCTCGTGCTGCTGTCAAGTTTCTCGGGACCCACTGGTTGCTGGTCTGACTCTAGTGTTGCCTGCCATGGACCTTCCGTAAGCTTCTCTACACAACTCCTGATAAATATCACGATTTCTGCATTCTTCATTCTGTTTGTTTTCATTCAATCTTATAGCAGTTTACGCTAGTGTGGTCCTGTTTTGTTTGCAAAACAAAAAAAGCAAGTTGCTTTTTCAATTCAATTGTGTAATGTATATAGATAATCTATTAGAAAATGTATTACTGTGTCTGTGTTGTGAGTAAAAATGTCTCCGTGTTGTAATTTTATTTGGACGTCAAACATTTGAACAACTATATCAGTTAATCATCTGTCTCCATTTTTTGTTTCATTTCTCTTAGCAGACCTTTGTTACGGTTCAAACTTAACAATGCCCCCTTTTAAATGACGTTATAGGTTTGAAAAATAATATTATTTTAACTATTTTGGTTAAAATCTAACATTTCGTTTGTAGTGTATTTTCATGAACCTAACTAAGTTGTGACTTACTACATCTGCTTAACTGTGAGTCCTTAGCTTTAGCTGTATTTACTCTGCAAGAAAGAAATATTTATACCATTTTAGGCTTCATTACCAAAACAATGTATTACATAATTTTCCCAGGGCTAGTGTGTTAGCAAGAGAGAACGACGTTGATAGAAAAAAATGTTTATTTATAAACGTAGTTAGCCGTCAACATGTATTGTTGTGTATTCCGTAGCGAAATCCTGTGATTTAGAATTTATGTAATTTGATGATAGTTTTTGCTGAGATGTTTAATTAGGACTTGGTCACTGTGGAAGCTAGTCCACTCAAGACGTTCGTTCACTCGCTCGATGGTTGAACATGCTAGTATTCTGCTTTATTAGCTATCCATCTTCGTAATGAAGAGTGTCAGGAACAGATTACTTGGCCCCAGGTAAAATAATAACCCCTAGAGTAATTAATTACCGTTGTGTTCGATACAGAGTTCAGACGCTCTTAAAGAGAATCGTTGACCTGCGAGATGCGTGCGTTGAGAGTGCCTACTTTAATAATAAAAACTTCCATTCATGTTAGGGGAGAAATCCTGCTCATAATTTTCACAGTGCAATGTTCTGTGCGAATTTGAATATGTAGTTGCTGTAAATCTACCACGATGTTTCAAAACACACATTTACAAACGACCGAAACACAAAGACTATCATGTCCCTGCAAGTTAGTGAGTAAATTGTAACTCGCTATCAATGTAAACTAGTCCCCACGAGTTGTAAGACTTCTCAAGCAGTATCTCGTTTTATAGTTTACTTTTAGATACATGTTCAACCGTATGTTGAGAACATATGCTACGTCGTTGGTTAGGTTCCAGCAGAGGTAGACATATCAGAAATGAGTGTGCTATCAGCAATTACGAAGGACGCGTGTCGCTATTCATGATGTTTTAATTATTTTCTGATTCAATATTTGATCATATTTATTTGAAAATAACGCAATAGGGACTTTGCTTCATCACTCACACTGTATGCAAAATTTTAAATCATAATTATGAAATAATTAAGATAATACAAAATTAATGATTCACCATGCAGTATGTTCTAAATTACTCATAGTACAAATTTAGGCTAATAAAATGCTACTTATCGTAACGTATAATATTTCTAAAAAGACACATTGCTGGTATTCATCACACCTTCAATTTATTTTACGAAAATTAGTTATTTCAACATAAGATTTAACACAGCTACTTAAGAGACACTTAAGAAAATAATAAATCTGTAATTATAGTACTTTCTACGTTCTAGTAGGTATATAACTGATTTCTAGGAAAGAAATTGAAGACTTATAGGTCACTAATTAATCTGCTTGTTTACACGATGCAAACAATTTGTGTAACTTCCGGGCTGCCGTCCGGCTCGACCGCCAAGCGATGAGTAGAAATACAGTCGAATATATAAAGTGATGTAACAGCCGTGCAGAATTTTTAAGTTTCATCTGCATACGAATAGCACTTAAGAATATTTTATGTCGGACAAATAGGTTTTGACTTAAATGTGTTTTAATGTTCCTTTAGCCGAAGGCATGGCAAGACGAATAGAGGTGGTGATGTTTGCTATGCTCGTACCTGTATCGCCCTTATCCGCTCAGCCTTGGAAAGACAAAGTGCTGCATCTAGATGGACGGAATTTATCGGAAATATTCACAACTCTTCAGCTAACGAGTGTGGCAAAAAATCCTTCTTTGAAAATTATTCCTAATGAACGCAGACTTCTAAATTAATAATCACGCATCATTCTTATTTATCAACTGCGAAGTATATTATCGTCTGTGGCTGAAATGTGCAGCACTTATCTAAAGAAACTGTAGATACGTTATTCTCGAGGTTATTTTACACAATTGATAAGCAATAGGTGTCCTTGAATAAATAACCAATTCCCTACTTGGATGGCGGAGTGTAAGTAGAATGTATTTAATTAAGAAAATAACTGTCTAATATCCATAGTTTACATGAATTAAGCAGTTTCAATAAGTAGTAGTTAGTTATTCACTACTTGTTGCAGTTTGATGAAATGACAATTTATTAACACGTTTGGATTGAAGGCACACGACTCACGGTGTTACAAGTGTTTGTTCAAAGTAACAGACCATATTGGCTGTGCAGCGCCGAAGCAAGTGCAGTTTTCCGACGTGCTATTTATATTGTCAACAGTAGACTGTTCGCAGTTAAATGAGCACTTTTAAAACACTTATTCTCAACGATGAACATCAGAATCAGTGGCGGCTCGAGGGTTGTTGACAGGGAGGGCACAAGTGTTCGAGAACTGTACACGCCTGTGAACGCGCCGCCGTATACCAGTTACCATGACTGGCTACTTATTGTGTTGTGGCCAGTCAGTAACAAGCGGCACCTAGAGACCAGCGCGTCAGTGGTTGTAGCGTCAACTAGCACACAACCATACACTGTTCTCTGCAAGTTGTGCCCTGCCTACCAACAACCATAGAGCCGCCACTGATAAGAATATATTATTTTTTCTGCGTGGCCTCATTCGTTAACTTTTACAGTATGTTTAAATCTACACTGGGTTATTACTTACTTGAAAAGAGATGTATATATATTAAACAGTAGAAATACATGACTTGGCTGAAAGGAAAAGAAATAACCAGGACTTCAGAAGTGTTAACTTGAGCTTGAACAGCACGCTATGTATGGACTGTAAACAATTTGTCTCTCAATGACTCATATGCTCCACTTGTAGTCATATATCCTAGTTTTATGAAGATGTTGATCATAGGCAATGTTCATTTCACATGCACGCGGTGTAGACGTAGTAGCACAGACTGCCAGAGTGTAACTGAAGAACAAGCAATTGTACTACTTCGCCAAGGTAGATAGTATTGTTTGTCGAGAATGTCGACCTGAGAGGCTGTACGTACCATGGAGTCTAGGTCCTGCATTCACACCAGCGAGTATTGCCTGGCGAACCATGTTCTATCATCCCCATATTATCTACTGTTTCTTTCCGTTACTTGTCTATTCTCATCACCACGCGTTTTTTTGTATGCGCACATTGTAAACTAAAATTGTAACCCTACTGACTGCTGCTGATAAGTTATATTTTAACATGACACGTATGTTTTATATAGACCCAGCTGTCAACCACAGAGTCATGTCATTAGTGTTGCCTGCGTGGTAGTAATTATAATGGTTGAGCCGAATTTTCTTGTATATGTATACGTGTTTTGAATGTAAACTGCTTGCCTTACGCACGTAGAACAAGAAGGTTATTTTTGTTAATAAAATTATATTGCTAAATACACCTGCTTCAAAAGTTCCACTATCCAGACGGTACAAATGTTGTATGCAATAAGACTGTGACTACCCCTGTTCTTACCTACCAGGTAATATTTGCTATATGTGACACTCTAAATGTTGGTTTAGTGAAGAGAAGTTGGACCAAACCACGGTCTAAGAGGTAGAGGTCTTGACACTGCCTATGCTCTCCAGCAAGAGAAAGTGATCCCTTCATGTCGCCGAGCGCTAGTAGTAATTTGGTGGAAGATTTGTCTTGTTTACTTCTCGCGTTTTAACATTTTTGCAATTATTTACGTAAAATAATGTTAATAAGGTAAGCTGATATAGTATATACATGTTCCATGTCCATAAATGCATTGGCATGTGTGGAACTGTTTATAAAAGTAGTCTGAC
>PNEQ01135585.1:0-13310 GCA_003012365.1 Medauroidea extradentata
TTTTTTCTTTAAAATTGTCGACAAGCTTGATGTTGTAAGGCCATATTCCCTTGCAATATCTGCTTTAGACCCCTTGCCGTCCTCAATCTTCTTCAAGATCTCGTACTTCGTAGCGAGGTCCAAGGTCTTTCTCTTACCGCTCATATTGTCAAATCACTTCAAAATCGCAATCAAAGTCCAAGAAAACTGCGTGGGTCGTTAACAATGCTAACCAAAATCGTAATCCAAAAACTTACCAAAATCAAAATCCAAATAAAATAGCGTGAGGTTGTCAATAATAGTTAAGCACATGCTAAAAATAGAATTACTCAAACCAAGCACAGTTGAAAGAACAATGACCACAAAACACAATGGGAATATTGAAAGGGATGACATGTAAAAAAGGGGGAAATCCAGAAAGGGCGGGATTCTATTTTTAGAGCAGTGCTTGTTGGCCGGCAGGGTTGAAGTGGGAGGGTGGCAAAGCGGCGGAAGAAATGTGACACGTGTGCCGGAGCATGGAAGGGGGTGGGGGGAAGAGTGGGACTGAAGCCGCGCCGCAAACTGATAACAAAAGTAAGTGGCACGAATCACCGTCACTATAGTCCGTGCAAGCCTGGTTCACACAGGCAAGAAACTTTCGCAAGCCTGCTTCACATGATCTTGCTGTGAAAAAATTTTTAGTTTTTCATAAAATATTTAATAATTTGGTAATTTTTTGACGGTTTCTCAAGAATACCTCCCTATAATAGAGATCTCTCTATAAGCGAGCTCGCTATAGCGAGATTCTACTTTATGTAAGTATTTTTGTCAGTAACCTTTGCAGGTGCATGCACAACCCTCCAAAATTTAATCATAATTGGATAAATTATATAGAAATGCATACTTTACAAACACACACACACACACACATATATATCCTGTGAATAGAGACTGTTGGAAATACTTGTACAGGCCCAAAGTTAGGAAATAATTACAGTTATTTTCCCATGTTTATAACTAAACTGAAAAACTAAAAAAACTGAAAATAGCACATCTGTCGTAAATAAATACTGTAGCCTAAGCGTTGGACATTTTGTCAACTCAGTAAAAAAAATAAGATGTACGACACATTTTGTGTAATTTTAGATTAAGTACTGCAAATATTTATGTTTGTAGCAATCTACTCCATTCTGTCGGTTACATTGTACAATAATTTAACAATAAACGTAGTGTAACAAAAATGCTGACTGATATAAACAATTTATAACAAAACATAAATTGTGTGTGACTATAATACATAAAATAGAACAACTAAAAAAAAATTATTAAAGACTCTGTGGAGATTCAAATCACAAATCTCTAAAAATTCCATGGATTCACATCGTGCTAGACAGCTTCACTATTACTTCATGGTTATTGCTCAGGCTGAAAGAAAGTATGTATGTATACTGATTAAATGTTCATTCTAAAACGGAAAATGCTTATTTGCCTATTATTATTTGTTTGAGTTGAAATTATTTTAAATTCTCAATATTAAAATTATGTCTTTTGATCTCACATACATTTATGAAAACACCTTTTATTAAGAAGAACTTATGTATACAACTTACGGAAGTAGTGTCTGCCATCTTGGTATGGTGTTTGAAATATTTATTAGGGCCAAAGGTACTCGAACACGTTGGCCTTCCTAACGACTAAAACTCTGAATACAAATTTTGTGGAAAAGACTTTCTCAGTAGGCCATGGCACAGTTGCTTCATACCAACTATTGCTTTGTAATTACAAAACTAAGAATAAGCCCCCTGATCACTGTGTATAAATTTGTGGAAATCATTAAAGTCTAACAAATGTTAAGTTCTGTTTTACAAATCAGGTTGGTAATCTCCTGGATACATTCTTTTGAAATAGCAATTTTTAACTGTTTTGAAGAGTCCGAAAACCATGTCTTTAAATGAGTATGAGGAATTATTTAATTTATTTGGACGTAGTTTGAAATAGGTTTTTTTGTGTAGGTAAATACATGTAGTGCGTGAAGTTTCGTCGAAATATAAATAATCGCAACTCGTTGCAACACATTTTGAGCACAGTTAGAGATGCCTCTCAATGATACAACAAAAAAGTTTATTCCATTTAGGTTCCAGTCAATTTCATATTAATGTTGTGGTAGCAGTGGTCACATGCCGACAAAGATGAAGTTACCAATAGCACTATCTGATGTTCTGAACCTGCAATGCTCCACCACCTGACCACAGGAAGTCCAGCAAACTGCGTCAAAACGTATATGAAGCAGGGGCTTGTGTTTTGTGTGACCGTGGGCACTGAGGGAGTCCCTTATATATTATTATTAAGTGCACTGTTGTGAACCTTAATTTTCTTGGAATCTCGTTGCGTGAGTGTATTATATAAAGGTAACAGGTTTTCTGTGTTACTGTACAATTATGGTGTCTTTAGCTGTGACACACAGTGGTAGGACAACATACAATCCCCATTTATTTCTCAGTGTATGTGATAGTAGGATAGTAGTACTCCAAATTAGTTCATGGGGTATCAGGTCTTGTTTAAAGAAACAAAATTTTTTGACAGACATGCTTTTTTTTTTGTGTATATCTTATTCTTTTTATTTTAAACATTTTAAAATATTAATTTATTTTTACTACATTGTTTTTGGAAAACTTTCTTTTTAACACATGAAATAAGTATTAAAAAATGTCATATGATTTTTTTTTATGTCTATAAAAGATTTGTAACATTTTGACTCTGTTGTATTGGCTCTGCTAAGTTGAATTTTAATTTTTTTTTTTTTTTTGCAGGCTGGTTTGAGTTTGTGAAGAGTGCAAGAGGCAAGCCACAGCTGGTCCACAACAATTTCCTGTACAATTTGAATCATGGACGAGAGTCGCGCCAGTTCTGGCTCTGCAAAGACTATTATAACACAAAGTGTTTGGCATCCATCGTTAAAGAAGGAGACAATTTCGAAGTACGCAATGCAGAACACAATCACGAGTCTCATCACAAAGAAATTTCAAAGAAGAAAATGTTCATGAACTTATCCCGTCAGTGGATCTGATGTTATAATAGTTAATACCTGTGGGCAGAGAGCATTCTGTATTTCTGTAGTGGCTAGAAGGTTAATTTATTGGTGAAAGAATAATGGTTTTACTAGATTTTCTGTATAATTCAAGGGTAATTTTTTCATAACTTTATTAATTTGTGTGCACTGGGTGTGTGTTAGTTCTGTTTATTTTGTGATTAAATTTTCTAGGCAATATGTAAGCCAACATTTGTGTAATGTCAGAACACTTGCCATAATTGTCTGGGGTAATTCCTGACATATTTTCTTCAGACATTCACATGTGGAAAACATAGTGGAAGTTTCTGTAGGCTGGTGGGATTTATCAGAACATTATTGTTTCCAAATGTGTTGCAGTGTGTTAGTAAATACTTTTTTTTACTAAACTATTCAACATGTGCTCATTGTGGCATTGCATGAAAAGAAAACAAGTTTTGGACAAGAACAGAATATCATTAAGACACCATAATCATTATGAACACTGTTTCAGAGCCTTACAACATAGCCAAAAATGGCATTTCGGAATACTATACATCATTCAAAATATACTAACACGTGTGTCAAACTCTGATAGAAATTGCATCGACCTTTGCTAGAGACTTTCCACCAATAAAATTATACTGCAGCCGTCAAAAGTCCCATAGTAAAAATAGATCAGCGGGAGTCTTGCACATTATTTCATTGCTTTGCACATTGCTCATTGATGCGCGCTTCAAGGTTGCCCTTAAAGCTCCATCACTTCAGAGCCTTCGATGTGCAAGTAGTCAGCACCCTTAACATAGTATATACATTTATTGTATAACATACTTCTTTCACACTGTTCTGAAACAGTAATGTATACTTTGTTTCTCCACGGTTTGGGAAGCAGTGTGGAATGTATATTTGCTGCTTCATAATTAGCCTGATTGAAGCAGGAAGCTACTTAGGTTGTTTCAAATTCATGGCAGAGAACCAATGACTTAGGGTGCTGTCCACCCGAGAACCATGACGTGAGTAGAGATAGGGTGGATACACAGCAACTTGCCACACTGGCAATGATCATTCAATTTATTCAATTGGAGTTGCTACAGCCGAAGTTATTAAAACTTAATTTATTTGTTTTAAGTTTCAAAAGGCCCTCCTGAAAAATGTAGTATTTTGACTTATACTCCTAGGCCCTAGCATTGAAAAATTATCATGTGACTGATAAAAACAATGTATACTGTTCAACTGTATCAAAAGTTAATTTATAGAGTCATGGTGAAATATATTTTATTGGCTATTAATTATGTTGAAAAGTGTTAACTTTACCTTAACTGACACATGACAACTTTGCAGTATTAAGTTAGACAAAACATAACATGTGTAGTTTTGTTCAAAACTAATGTTTTGAATTCTGTATTGAAGACCATTTCTACATTAGAGTTTGTTTTAATGTGTATGTGAAAATGTATGAAGTAAAATTTCTTAGTTAATTGTAATCTAGAATTGTGCAATATTTTTATGTAAAAATAATTTATAAAGTTAAATAAAGGAAGTTTCAGAATTTTGGTTTGGACCTGACCTCCTATTTTCTTTTGAGTAATTTGTGAGTAGTGACCCGGATGTTTTTCTGGTTGAAAGACCTGCAAGGCTTACTCAATAGTCGTGTGAACAATCTGTCCTCAACTATTTGTTAATTGGCTGCGGCTCTGGTGAGTGGCCATTCGTATGACTAACAGAGTAGTTTGGAAGTTGGTGAGGTTTGTACTGCACTGCAGGTTTGTTTTTTGTTTCAGATCCCGCAGGGATTAGATTTTCATAAATACTGGCCCAATCCCTGTACTAACTAACGTGTGCAGGAATTCAATATCTAACTACTCCTCAGACAAATGTGAAAAGTTACCCTGTTAAAATTAATTAGTTGTCAATGCATCAATTTTAAAGATAACTGTTTCAAACAAATATATTCTGCGTAAAATTTGTAAGAGAATCTTCACCAGTTTTTATTTTATTTTCAATCTACGTACATAAAAATTAATGTCTGCCTGCTTGTTTGTTTGTAAAGAATGCGTTCGTATATCTTCCATCCAATTGTAATGAAACTTTGAAGAGTTGTGTGTGTGTTGGGAGTGTGTGTACACACATGCACACACAGAGTATATATTTTAAAAACCTTTTTGTAGCAATATTTCAGGATAAATTTAATGTAAAACACGCTTTGTTTGAAACCATTATTTTCAAAACTGATCTATTCAGAATTAGGTAATTAATTAAAAAATATATTCCCTGGTTATGCTCTGTAACTGCGAGCTACGTTATCAGAGCCCTTTACTCATGAGATGAATAGTTTGCATATTGCTTAAATTTTTATTTATTTATTAATTTTTGTTATTTGCTGAAATTATTTGGTAAATTGTCATTTGGTACCCAGCCATAGCAAAAAAATATATTTTATAATATTTTAGTAAAGAATCTTGCTGACTCAGTAATTTATTTTTATACAGGTGTGTACCAGTTCAATGAACCCCAATCTGGGGCCTGTCTGCTTATTTACAATAACTATGTTTTCAGTTGGTACTGTACACTGGAGATAAATCAGTTATGGCGCTTCACTTCCTGTTATTCGACCATGTTTCCTTACAGTAGTTTTCTGCTGGAGAACAAGAATTTTATCAATTTTTTACAATATTTAATAAATTGTGGCACATAAGTGTGGGATATAAAAAAAAGTTTGTAAATATGACATTAATGATTCTGTTTCATCCACAAACTTCCAAAATTTATGTGTACATCTACATCAGAGATTGTCAGTGTGAAAAGTTTTATTTTATAGTTAAAATAGGTTTCATGAGTTTGTAGTTAGGGAAATGTATCTCCCTTCCCCTCTGTGCTATTACGATGGCTTATGACATGTTCATCAAGTGTCCTAAACATTGTGCACTACAATTTTATACACTATACTTACAGAAATCTTACTAAAAAAAAAGATTGAATACAAGAAAATTACATGCACAATTTTATTTTTTAAGAGTCAAAGATAGTTTTTTTCTGTTTATTTATAAATTGACTTTGCCACTACATTAATGCATATAGCATCCAAATCTATCTTATTACAAAATCATCTCTTCCAGCCTCTGCTCCCAAACTAAAAGTACACAGTGCATTAATGGTGGAGATCTACCACAAAATGTTATTTCAAATATCAAACATTGGTGGTACATGTAGCTGTTGTATCTCTGGATGGGTATGTGGCATTCAGGATATTTTATTGGCTACTGATGACATTAAATACATTTTCTTCTGTTATTGAACAAAATGTAGCCAAGTGTAAAAAGGCCATGTCAGCAAGGTTGTTACACCATTGTTATTCTTTTCTCCTGAAAACTGGCTGCAGAATTATAAAACTTTTTTATTACCATGTTGTTTACTGTATTCACTTTGCATATATGTGTTATTGTTGCAATGTATTTCATAAGAATGCATTTTTTTCTTTTTCTATTTTTCTTTACACATATATCACATTATACAAGTTAGCAAGCTGTGGTCTACGGGCCAAATACAGCCCAGCCTTTGTTTTACAGAACTCCATCCAAACAAACTTTGTAAAAATTTTTGTTTTCCTCGTATGTATGCTGGCCTGGCTGCATAAATATTTATTATTTTGTTGATTCATTGAGTATGCAGACATTTACAAATGAAGTTTGCCGTCCTCTGGTATAGCAAATTGTGTGATTGCTCGGTTAGTTATATTATAATACCTACCGTGCGAGGTGGCACCATTGTATACATTTGACTTGCATTCAGGAGGATGTGGGTTTGATTCCTGGTTCTGGCATTACTTTCCTTAAATTCTGGCATTATTTTCTTTCAAATGTTCCCAGTGAATGCAGGGATGATTCTATATGATAGGGCTTGTTTGATTCCTCTCTCTGTTTCTGTCCTTGTGTAAAGTTGTGCGTAAACATTTCTAATGACCTCGTTGTCTGCGAGACAAACAGAATTAAGGCTGTGATCCATCATTTATACTGTTTTTACAAAAATTATTTTTTTGAATCTTAAACTACAGCAGCTGTAGAAGAACTATTGCAGATTTTTGTGTAAAATAATGCATAGTACACTAAATTTTTTTTTCAGGTCAAAATACACAATGATTTCAGCTAATTATGGAATTGAGGAAATTCTCATTAATGAACAAATTTGCCAAATCTATTTGTTTTTATCTAGAAAAAATTAGACTTCATAGTAAAGACTATTTTTAATGAAACTATGTAACAGTTTTTTTCGATATCTACTCTCGTTTAAGAATAAAAAAATTACTATCATGAAAACAGTAGAAGTTATGTATTATGGCCTTAAAACCTGTGATTATAATAAAACTTTCTTGGTGCTTAGCAGTTTTATTTTATTTAGATGTTATATTTGGCTGTTGTTGACAGGCGTGCTGTATATTGTAGTTTTCTATCAGGTCTGCATGATTTAATGAGCTTGATGCTTGGCGTTTCTGATACAAATCTTCTTTCCATAGGCTTCTTCCAGTTTGTTAAGAGTCCAAAAGGCAACCCTCAGCTGGTATACGACAACTTCCTGTTCAACTGTCATTACCAACGGGACACGTATAACTTGTGGATGTGTAGTTCCTATTGGAAGACAAAATGCCGAGCTAGCGTTGTCACAAACGGAAGCCAGGTTAAAATTCGCAGCACAGAACACAACCACGAGTCCCATGCAGATGGAATCAAGAAGAAAGAACTTTATGGTTGGATGGACTGGTAGAGCTCGCATCATGGTAGAGGATGGTTACAGTAAAGTGAGCACATTATAATCCATGGTTATTTTTGTTTCTTTCAGGCAATTTGTTTCTGTTCACTATTTCATGATATATACACAGCACTGTGTGATTAACAAACACTATGTTGAAATTTCACCTTAAGGTGGTCGGCTGCCCACTCTGCAGAATTTTGTGCAGAACTTGGCTGACACATGATTATTCAAAAACGAGAAATAAGTCAGAGAATATGTCTTGCATGTACACCCTTTTCAGGTCCCCTGTTTAATCTTTAAAGATAATTTTCTCACTGCCAAATATGGCGAAAGTGAGTAGTGTTTTTCAGTCCTTTTTAGCAATGATAATCTTAGTTTCAGAATATAAAAAAATGTATCTCAAATATTACATCATCAAATTATAGGGAAACAACCGAAGGCTGCATACCAGTTCATTGACTTGCGTCTAGTGGCTAAAGAGAGGCCATGATACACCTACTGTGTCATAGTTAGGTCTTTGCTCTTGGACTCAAACATGCTACATTTATTTACCCAAGCGCCCACCTTAATAGTGAATTTGAATTATCTGTAGTGTGAAGAATGGAGATTTAACAACTAATACTTTCTGCAGACTGTGTAGTATGAATATGTAAGTGGTGATTTGTTATATTAATAGGTACAATACGAGCCTATTACACCATGGCCTGCTGTACTTCAGTTACGCTGCATGGCATGTTTTGTTTTCTAGCCTGAATAATTGAAGGATAGTATATCCGGCCCAATGTACAGCTAGCAGAATTATGTCTTGTCATGTGCTTGCACTGTAGTTCCTGAAGTTTGAAAGTTTTGTTTCACTGGTCCTTTGCAATTAATTTTAGTTTCATAAAGTTGTGATTCGTCCTGCGACTACACAACATGCACAGAGCCACAGCCACAGAAAATTGGATTGTTTTTGCTTTCTTTGTTAGTAACAGTCTCATAGCACAATGCATTGTGTCACTGTGACCTGGCATTTTTCAACCCTTGGCTATTTTTTTTCTTTCCTGGAGTTTTTACTTTCCCTCTACGTACTTGTTAATATAAATTTAGGGTTGTAAGTAGTAAAAAGTCTGTAGATTTCACACTACATAAAATTTAACATTTAATGCCATTAAAATACAAATGTTTTAATATTAATTTTGACAGAATCTTTCAGAAGTGCCCACTTTAATGTGAACACCTTATAAACGATTCAAGTTCTGAGAAAAATACGGTATGTTTTAGGACATCTTCTCAGTTGTAATATATTTCACAGAAATAAGTACTGCTATGATATGTTATCTCAATAAAAATATGAAATATTGTCATGCTTTTCCAATTTAAGTGTAATGTAGTTAATGTGTTATCTGAAAAAAATATATATATTGTCTTGTTTTTCCAATTGAAATGTAGTCTAGTTAATGTTGTAAGTGTTAATGGTTAGTGGTAATCTATAATTATGTCATCATTATTGTGTAAAAATGTTGTTTTCATAAAGATTATTAATTGTGATGATTCTATTCAGTTTTTCCATAATCTTATTGTTCACTGTAACATTCATCAATAACAATTAAAACTGTCATATTTATTTACAGTGTGTCTCACTAGATGTTTTAAGATTGTATACATACAGGTACTTAATAATAAATTGTGTATAACATGTTCGTTACATACATACTGTTAAACCATTAAAATTTTATAAAAAAATTAATTTTTTAGTTTTGTCAATACTGCTCTAAATTTTTCATAATGGTGTGCTACATATGTACATCTTTGGTGGTTGACTTTAAATGTTATGTTTTTAATTCATGTAGGCCCCTATGGTATTTTTTAGTTTGAGAATCAAGCATTAGTGTGTGTAGCGTAGACATTTAGAAATATGTTACATATTGAATATCATATAGATTTTACACCTACACAGGTATGTCCTTTATTATGAATTGATAGAGCTGTTTTGACAGTAATTTGATTTTGAAAATGCTGGTGTGGAATACATTACCTTGTTCCAAAACAAGATTACAATCTGCAACTCTAGCTAGAACTTTGCATTACAATTATTTACATGTGCTGCTAGTAAAATATGTACCACTTCTAAAGTTAGAGCAAATAGTTTTTAAAACTTACTTTTGCACCTGTAAATACTGGATAATATGTCTTACAGTAACAAATATTGTGTTATATGTAAGTAAGTAAGTGATTAATAAATTACAAAATGCTTCTGATTGTAATTTTCTGACAGATGCAAGAAATTATGTGTATTAATCTAATTGAGGGAAAGGGTGCTTGAAGTCTTGGCTGTGTTAAAAAAAATAGTTTATAACTTTAAAAACATTAAACCTTCAAGTAGTCATCAGTCTAGTGCCATGTATAAGTTCTCGTTCCACATGTCTCATAATGCTAGCATCAGGATACAAGTTCGTCTGTAATTTGGTCCTGTTACTTTGGAGTATTTTATGTAACAGAAAATATGGTCAGATTTAACTAAAATTTCCTTGGCAATTATATCAGTAACTTATCATTAATTTAAAAAATTCTGCATGTACAAATATTAGCTCTGAAGAAGTGAGGAAAATTATTTCAGTGTGCATTCTACGCAGGTAGCTGATGTATTATAGGCTGTTTTTTGGTTGCACATTTATTCAGTTTCTATGTTACTGAACTGTCACTTGTTTTTGCAGGGTCGTTACAATTTGTGCAGAGCCTGAAAGGGAAACCACAGCTAATTTTTGATAACTACCTATTCAACTCTGAGTACAACCGCAGGGGACGGCAGTTTTGGCAGTGTGCGTGGGTGTACAAGACGAGATGTCGAGCACGCGTCGTGACGGATGGCTACCGGGTGGAGGTGCGCCATGCCGAGCACAACCACGAGCCACATGTGGATATGATTATGAAGAAGATGCGGAGGAACATGCTTCTTCACCAGTCACAACTTTATACTTAAATAGACTTAGAGTCAGTAATTTGTATAACCCTTGCAGAATGCCTCCTAACTGGATCTATTTTCACGTAAGAGGCTGAGATGCTAAGGAGCTATAAGGTTCATTCTGACATGAAGTACCTAATACCCCATTTCTCCTATAGGAGGTAAAGTGACGTGCAGTGTTTCCGTTGTACCACGGGAACTACGGGACTTATTAAAGCGGTGACCCTATTATTTTACTGGTGGGAAGTCTGTAGGATAGTTTATTGAAGAACCCTCAATTAGTTTCATTATTAGTCTGTGCAGTAGATTTGGAGATATAGTTGTGCAAAAAGGCAGATTTTAGCCATGTTGAAGGGCTCGGAAATAGTATTTCCTACAAGTGTAATGTGTTAAAAGAATTTTAAAGTTCTTCTCGGAAACATGTTTCCTGTTCATAGGAAGGTACATTGTAAACACATACTACAATATTTTCAAATTAAATATAGATTTCTAACGCGCTGTAATGCTGTCCAACAGCGATGTAGATAACAGCCCATTATTTATGGTTGTGTTGTCGTCGGACCAATTGCTTTCATCTATGGTGTTTCCAGTTTTGTTCTTTGTTCAGATGCTCCTAAATTTTTGTGTAAGACACACAATGAACATTGCTGTGGGTCAGCCGACTTTGTCTAGAAACTTATATTTCTCCTATCCTTGCATTCAATCAGTGATTCTTCAAATAATTTGGACAACACACTTGCCTGTCTGGCAGAGCAGCCGGCTCCAGATTGTTCTCAGCCGTCTCATACTCTCATTACGTACTAAATGTCTACAGCTTTTGTTTAGTTCATGAGGGTAGTATGTTGACTAATATTTGTGAACACTCTGACAATAAAGTATAATTGTCATGTAAAACTTAATGTGCGTGTATGTAGCTATGCATGTGGATGTAGGGAAGACTACTTAAGGCATCATGACAGCAGACTTCAGACTGGGCACCTGTATGCATCTGCATAGTCTTGCAGGATGACATTATAAAAGTGAAATGAAGCAGTGTGATGCAGAAGTGATGGAATTAGAAAGGTGATTGAAATGGGAGTACCCAGAAAAACCTGCTGACCAGTAATAATGTCCGCCACGTTTTTCACCTGTGGAAAATTTGGGGACCTACCTTGCCGGAAATCGAACCTGGATTAATATTGTGAGAAGCAAGCACTCTTGCTGTGGTCCCAGCCCCATGCAAAATTAATTATTTTAATAAGTATCAGTTACATATACTGTAACGTACTAATAGAGGACATACGTTTAAGAAATACAGTGTTCAGAACATTATTGTAATGAAATTATTAGTAATTGTGTTATTTAAACTGTGGTGCTTTTGTCAGATGTTTTGTGCTTGAAGCAGTATTGTTAATATTTATATGAGTATTTGGCTATGGTTATAGTGTGAATACATAATTTTTTAATTGACTGTAAATAATTGTGATGTTGTGGTAGTTGCATTTTCAATAAAATTAATAATACACATAATTTAATTTTATCAGTGTAGATATGAATTGGTGAAGATGTAAAACCTTTACAGTCACTTAATTTGTCAACAACAGAATTTAGAGTAATTCATATCCATACTGTCAGTAATAAAAATAATATAGTATTTTTGGTAGTGTTGCATTAAACTGAACTATGTTATAAAACTACAAAATGTAAAAAATAAATTTTTTTCTATAAACTTACCAATTTCAACATGACCTTTTACATGTTGAGAAGTATGTGGTCCAAAAGTGTACAGTCATGTAAAAGTTCTTATTTAAAATAGAAAATTTGAGAAAGGCAATAATTTCATAATAGGAATAAATTAGCTGACCTGTCTGTGGAATATTTTCAAAATTACTTTGATCAGATCTTGATTCAAAATAATTTTTGGAATAGTGTATTCATTACTTTAGTCTGATATAAAAGTTGATTTTTTGTTATTGCAGACTACGTAGTGTTATTTAACAGGTGTTGTTTTTATAAGTGCAGCTGCTGAGTGTTTTTTTTTTTCCCTTGTTAAAATTATTACAAGATACATCTTAACTGTTTTAGAGTGAAAATGAGGATTGAACTTTCTTTAGTAGTGTTCTCATAAACTAACTGATGTAAATTGTGGTTTGTGAATATTTATTAAAAACAGATCAGTTGTGAAAGTTGTAAGTTATTGTCTGTATTTGTCTGTGTGTGCAATATAATTTCTTCCATATTACTACTATTAATTATGATAAGCAAGTAGACAAAATATTTCCTTAAAATGTAATGCATGTTTACTGTTTAGAAATTCAAATAAAAATTTTCAAATGTTAATATCTCCATTAATTTTAAACATTGCAAAAATGTGAAGGATTTCCTGGTATATTAACCTTATCACCAAATTCACAATCACTGGTTATATTCGCAAATGATATCTCCGTAATATATTGTCACATGAAAATTATCCAAGTTTAGTAGCAGAACTAACGTTGAAATTTTGTCAAGTTAAACTTTGAAATTTGATCTTCCCCATGTATAATGGCTGTACCGGAGAGGAAATAAAAAGGAGTTGGGGAAGGTGGTGGGGCATATCTAACAGTAGATATGACCTTCCAAAATCCAATTAAT
>PNEQ01135585.1:13410-47832 GCA_003012365.1 Medauroidea extradentata
TTTTTTTTTTTTTTTTTTTTTTTTTTTTTTTTTTTTTTTTTTTTTTTTTTTTTTTTTTTTTTTTTTTTTTTTTTTTTTTTTTTTTTTTTTTTTTTTTTTCGCCTTACCTGCTGCCAGTTCCCCATGCCCCCTCTCAACCTCTCAAACCAATGTGAAAGTCTAGAGCCAGCAGTGGTCATTGTATGTTATTGTTAAGGCGTATGTCAAGTTTCTGTTGTTCGCAAGATCACGAAAGCATCGTCGTTCTTTGTTCATGTATATATTCCGATTTTATATCTGAAACATAATATAGTAGGTGTTCAGATCTCTCAACAGGGATAAATTATTGTGAAAACAAATTCTTTAATGTGAATTGATAAATATAAAAAAATTTAAAGATGTTTAAAAAGTTTTTCAGTGCCATTGTTGACTACATATCAGTAGTGTAATTTGCTATGTAATCTCATCATCTTTATGGTCATTACATACCTTGTTTACTCAGTTTTATTTTTTTTCCCAGGTGTATTCCAGTTCACTCAGAGTTCAAGAGGTAACCCACAGCTCATCTATAACAATTACCTGTTCAATTCGCACTACAGACGGGACTCGTACCAGACGTGGCTTTGCATCTACTACCAGAAGACCAAGTGTCGTGCCGTCGTCGTGTCAAATGGTGATCAGTTGGAAGTACGAAATGGGCAACATAACCATGAGTCCCATGCAGCAATCATAAAGCGAAAACAATTTTTCCAGCTGATTAGTCAGTAGGTGCAGGATGAAAGATGTGATGTTAATGTGCATTATCTGTGTTTGTTTAATATTATGTGTGTCGTAATGTTAGCATATATATATATATATATATATATATATATATATATATATATATATATATATATATATATATATATATATGCGGTATTCTAAAAAATTTAATCAAGTTTAGTTGTGTATTAGTGTTGTGTGTATCAGTTGTGAAGTTCTGAGTAATGTTTCTTCTTACCATTGTACAAGTAAAAAATATGTTTGTAATGTATTCACACATCATTGACATTCAAAACATCACTTTTAATAATGCTATGCTGTAGTCCCTGTATATCAATCAATTTATTTGTCTTTCAGCCAATGTGGCAATTGAGGTAGTCAGGAAACTAAACAGTAAACAACACAAATAACTAGTGATGCACCAATAAGACTTCACTGATTACCAAAACGATACCGATAATTACCCTACTTATCAGCTGATACCGATATAGACAGATTACCGATTATTTTATCACAATTTCAACTAAATTGAACAAATATTATGCAATACTAAGAAATATTTTCATTGGCCTATATTATTAATATCCTATCAAATGTAAATATATCACAATCACACAGTTGACATTTAGTAATCATTACTCAACATTGGCAAATTTGTGTTTAAAATAAAATCTTTCTTAAGTTCTGTGGCAACATTGCGTTGCATTTCTCTTGGAGAATGTTTCCTGCTGAAGAAGACAACTTCTCTGAGCACACAGATACGAGTGGCATTGTAAGATATTTGAGTGCTACCACGTGATATTAAAGTACCACAATATAAACATATTGATTTACTGTCGTCTTCTTGACTTGCAGTAAAATGTTTCTGTGCTTCACTTCTTTTTTCTCACATTGCCATTGTTTTAAGACAGTCTTGTTTTCAGAAATACAAATATGAATTCACGCACAAATATTTACGTTTAAAAATACCTTGGCAATCTTACCGTAGATTATACATCAACAAAGACACCAATAATGGGAATGAGTTAGCCAACATTGAAGTTAGCAAATAGTCAGTGCTAGAGCTACTACTAGCGCTCGTATTGGAAAACTGATTTAAATGCAGCCATGTTGGAAATCTAACGAATTTGAATGCCGACATCTTTGATTTCAGCCAAATTCAAACGCTACCATTTTGGAATAAAATGAAATACGAATGTCGCCATCTTACAATTTAGTAGTTCGGCGTACTGGAACTAAACAAACAGAAGTCAACTTACCTACATCTGTATTGAAATAATCGGCAATTACGATTAATTAGTAAAATGTAATTATTGGCGATTATCGTTAATTTGTATCAGAATCGGTGCATCACTACAAAATAACAACAAATAGATAAAACTAATGCATTTGATAACAGCGTGGTAGAATGATAACAAAACAAGCAACATAACACAATTGGTTTAAAATTTACAACTTTCGTCTGAAATAGATGCTCATCAGAACAGTTAAAAAAAATGGATTGTCAACCAACTACTTAAAAACAACAAATTCAAATCTTTGTAGTTTTATAGTGTGTGCCGCACTATCTTACTTATTAAAAAGTAATATTGTCATATATTCACAACTCTTTTGCGTAGAACCTAATCTTTCATGTTGTTTATATATCATATGACTATTATGTGTGGTATGAGAATGATTATCACAGTTAGAAGAATAGTTTTTTTAATTGACCTTTACATGGAGCAATGATACATGTAGATATGCAAGTTATTCATTGTAAAATTAATTTTTAAACAAAGTCCTGCAACTAGCCCTCCAATTACGATTTGTGAGTATTCAAATTGTTTTTGTTTAATTTTTTAGAACTTTATTAATTCTAATTCCACTCCCCCATAATCTCAAACCAAGTAACATAATGCTGATAAAAAATACAAAATAGGCATTCTTCAGACATGATGTGGGGATTATTTGTCTAGTACATATGATATGTTACGAACAAGTAAGTAACGGCCTCTCATTGGTGGTTCTGATATGATGAAGACTTTTTCAAACCACACTGTACCCTTAACAAAGGTAAACAGTGTCTGTGGACTCTTCAAATATACGTATATAATTCAAATAATGGTACACTGCTAGCTATTTAAATTAGCTACATAGAAATATGTGTTGTCCAGGTGATACGCTGCCTATTACCATTATTCATGAAAATCATTGTTCAAAATCAATATACTGTTTTTTTTTTAATCCCTAGTGTTTTATCTTAAATTTATTTAAGCTGTAGAGCCGTTTGTTATTCACTGTTTTCAAATTTGATGATTTTCAAGACAGATTTTTCTACATCTCAGTGATCAACTTAATATAAAGAAGTTGAGATTGTAATGTCTGTTGCCATGAATTGGTGACTTAAATTTTTGGTTGCCTTTAGATGTACTTGTTTCCGAGTTTTTTTTTCAGACTGGTGCCAATAACTCAAATATTGTTTAACTAAATGTTTTGAAAAAATTTGAATCAATGTGCAGTCACACATTGCACAATACTGTGGATGCGTTTTTTTAAATAATGTACCATTCGCCAGCCAAAAAATAATTTCCTTCATTTTTGCTTATTTTCACGACGAAAAATTTGGTACTTTAGGTAATGAAATCTGAAAAACCATCCAGTATAATTCTACAAAACAATTCAGCTACAAATTATAACATATAACTGTCAAAACTGTGCAGCAAAATTTTGATATGAGTATTAGGTAGCAATAAAAAAATATTTTCGAAATCACTGCAAAACTACGTAACAAGGCCTTAAATTGTAGAGCTTTTTAACTTGTGCTTGTATTTACGTTCCTCTTTTTGCTCTTAAATTGTGACCAAAGGGTTCTAGAATATTATTACTATGTTTAATTGTTTACTTTATTTTGTTGCTACATTGTTTGGTTTTTCATTTAAATCTTATCTCTGCACGCATTACTGCATGCCTCATTCTTACAATTATACCAGAAATATTGTAAGCTTGGCGCACTGTTAATAAAGATGGAGTTTGTGGAATATTCATACAGATATTATATAATTTTTGTACGTCTGACAAGTTACTTAACTAATATTTATTTTCAAAGAATGGCAGACAAGACATTTGAAATCGGTTAATCAGCTTTTCCATATGACAACATGCCTTTGTTAGGCTGACTGGACCTTGAGCTAATGTTTTGCCACATGTTGGTAACTGCAGGGTTGCGGTGCCTAGGACAAAAGACTTGGTCTGGTTATGAAGCATGCCATCATCAAGAATAACTTGAAATGTTTATTAGTATTTTATTTATGTATATTGTAACCTTATATAAAGACTTGCACTTACCTGTTTAATTTGTTTTTGTCGGCAACATTCTCATGTAGGATTTTTCTCTTAGGGTTGTTATGTGTTAAATAAAAATCCTGAATAAAGTTGGACATAACCTAAAATTATTGTAGTGTTTTATTTTTAGTCTATGGTGTACTGTGGTTTCAGTAATTATAGTTGGTTGGTTGTATAATCCATCTCAGGTAAGATTCAAGGTTTTGACACTGCTGGAAATAGTTATTTGAAGAACTTTCTGCTTGAAAATTTTTTTTATTTTCGTATGCTGGACAGATTTAACTGTATTGACTACACATTATAAAATAGTAGAAACTTTTAAATGCCTGACTTTATTTACACGGGTATGTTAAAATAACTTGTTTTAACAAAGTGTACCAACATGTGTAGTGTACAATTTACTTTAGTTCCAGTGCATTTCTGAGTGAGTTGAACAATTTTGTTTGTATTAGTATTATGTGAAATTTGTGTTACTATTAATTAGTATTATTCATTATTTTTTAGTACGTTTGTTGGGTATAAGTGTAATATTTAACTAGTGTATTGTGTTTCATGAAAATTATGACTACTGTATCCCTTAAGTAATATACATTACTATTTATTGGATAAAACTGTCAATATTGAAATAAATAATTGAATAAATAAATATGAGTTTGTTTGTGCAGAAAAAACCTTTAGCAGAGGGAAACAGCTGCTCATCAAACTGCCAAAATAAATGCCAAAACTGGATTTATTGCTGTGTGATGACTGTTAGAGCTAATACATTTTAAATGTGGCACCATTTCTATGTCCTGGTTGTGGTGTACTGAATTCGTTGTTCTTAATTTTTTGTGTTTTATGTACTGTGGCTGCCATCTTATATTGCTTGTGTTGTTTTTGTGTGCTTGGCCGTTGTGAATTGTGCCGGACACATTCCCAAACATTCACTGCTTTCAGTGTGCCAGTAAGTCAGGTGCAAGTTTGTTTTGCTGTTGTGCACTAGTCTGTAAAGTTTCGACACAAATCTACCTTGACTGTTAACATTTGTTGAAATTAGTGTAACTCATGTAGGCCTATAAATCATTATTTTGAAAGTGCTATAAGTTAACGTTACTTCATTTCGCATGTGACTTTTGTTTGTAGGTTTATTCCAGTTTGTGCAGAGTAACAAAGGCTACCCACAGCTAATCTTCAATGATTACGTGTTCAAGATGGAAAAGAAACGTGATGACGGGCGTCAGTTCTGGCAGTGCATTTACTGTTCTAAAACCAGGTGTCGCGCCCGAGTCGTGACAGGCTTGGGACACTTTGAAGTTCGCCATGCATACCACAACCATGAGTCACATATAGACCTGATACAAAAAAAACTGGAGTATGAAATGCTTCAAGGATTTCTGTAGATTAGTACTTTGTTACTGAAATTTATTTCCATTAATTTAATTACCTTTCTACAAGAAAGGTATCATAATATTAAATGTAATTATAATTATTGTTACAGGTATTATGAATTCTTGTAACAATTTATATAGACTATGAGCAAAATTTTAAATAAAAATATTATGTTTTGGGGTATGGGGTACAGTTGAACCCTTAAATCCACTGTTCCCCTCCACCTTCTGTAGTATGCCTACGCTGTATGTAATACAAAAAACTTCAAATATTGACAAAATTATACAATTAATGTGTTGATTGCTGAGATAAATTATTATATAATGAACAGACGTCTGTTCAATAGAATTAAGCAACAAACCATCATTTATTCTCTTTCACTAATTACTTCATGCTCACTGCTACTGCCAACATTACTAAATACACACTTAGCAGTCAAGACATTCAGTGTACCAGTAATGTTGAAACCTATTGCTATTATTTCCGCTGGAGTTGCAGCCAGATCTGAAATGACCACCAGCAGATTTCTGACTTAAGTGCTACTACCACTATAAGAAAAGGAGTTATTGCACAAAATTCGGTATATCAAGAATCCATTCATGTACAGTTCTTCATAAAATAACAAATTCTAAACGTGTTGAGAGGCAACTACATCTTTCTTTGTCGACTATGTTGTGTGGCAGTATCATGCCTTTATTCATCACAGACTCTTCTTTTTGGCCATGCGAATATTTCTGGTTCTTCGAAAGTACACAAATAGTGTTGGCATAACAGTCTTTCAGTGTATTCACACCGCACTTGGTTAAACTGGTTAACAACAAAATGTGTATTATCCAGCCTTAACACAGTAATTATACCTGGCGATTATTTTTCTCGTGTTTAACATAATGCTGGGACTAAGCTTCTTTCAATGAACAGTGCACGGTATCAATGTACGGCAATATTTTGTTACATTTTGTAATTTCCTTGTGCCTTCCTAAATTTTATTAATACATATATGTTATATCAGTAATTATGTTTTGTTATGCAAACGTTGTGATCGTAAACTGCTGTGATTTATAGTACTTGTTGCCTGTTATTGTTGTTGGTTCTTCAGAGTTGTAATATTTGAATAAAAATAAATATCTGTGTAAGAAAATACTTTCTGTGTGTGATTTATTTATATGTAATGCTAATTTTCAACTATTATGCTAGTGTGCTACAGCTGTCGTTACCATATTATTTCAGACATTATCTTCATCCTGAATTAGATGTGTTTTTAGGCTTTCTGCTAACTATATGAAACCACTCACATGTGACAAATTTCTTGTGTCAGGACTTTTGTTTCATAGTTGATTTGTATTTGAAGTTCTGTTAATATTTTCCTGGAATCACAAGGATGATGATGTAAGTTATAATTTGTTATAACTTATTTTATATTATCTTTGCGTCTGGGTGTGAGCTGCGTCAGATGATTGTCTTGCGACGTTACGGCAGTCATTGCAGCTGCCATCATCAGGTAGTCAGAAGAGATACTGGGAGACTGAAGTCTTTATATACTCTGGTATCTGGGTGGCTGTTTCCTGGTTGGCTGGACTTCTCGACCAATCACACGCTTGTTGGCTCCTGATTGGCTGAGGTGGTTAGCTAATACTGGCATAATCCTGGTGTTTCTGATTGGCTGGGTTCTTTGGCCAACCGTGTGCCGACTCTCCCCTGGTTGGCTGGCCAATCCTGGTGAGTCTGTTGGGACTACCTTCTGTTCATTAGATTTTGAGTCATCCACAAACAGATGCACCCATATGTTGTTTAGCCAGTAGCCATGTTCCCTGTTGATAAGAAGCTAAGATAGTGCAGACAACAGATGCGATAGCCTGAGCTCGTTAACACTTATTTTGAAATATCTCTACTTTTTCTTCAGTTACTGAATGTTATTGTTAATTCTAGGAATGAAAATAATAGTGATATTGAAAGTGGTCTTAACTTAAATAACCATTGTTTGGCCTGGGAAGAGGAAGGGGGGGGCCTAGAACATTGCCTCCCGCTGAAGCTGTGGGAACAAATACACTGCGACCTACCAGTAGTATGTAGGCTGTAGGGCAGGTGTGTTAAATATTGGGCTACCATGCAGTGCTTATGACACTTTGCTCCAGAAATCTAGCATCACCACATGGCAGAGAGCTATTTGGGGAGGACCTACCGGTAGTAAAGTCACACCGGGAGGGTGAAGAGGGAATTGCAGATTATCTGGCTGTATGTGAAAAATTATCAGTAATGACTTAGTAAGAAAGTTCAAGATATCTGTAAATTTAGCACAAAAAGTCTACAAACTGTTCAAAAATATGGTTGAATCAGTTTGAGGGAATGCTGTTTTCTACCTTTTTTTATTTTCACACTGGTGCTCTAAACCAAAGACACTCGCACAAAAAAAAATCACATCTAACATTTCTTTTACTTTGCAGTCTGTACTGTGTAGAGATAGCATAAAAAAAGTTCTCTGTCAAGGTGAACACACAAACTTAACAGTCGACTATACGTACAATAGCTCGTAATGAAATGTTAATATGAATAGACAAAGTGATAGTTGTGATAAGGTTTGGTTTCTTACTAAGTATGTCTGGGGATTTTAATTTGTGTGACAAAATATTGTATCCACTACGCTGAAGAATGGTAATTGATTTTTATTCCTTTAACAGTTGTTTTCAATGCATGCAACAAATACTAACTATAGTGTTGTGAAGGCATGATTCGTACTAACGTGTCCCTTGTGGATTCTTTCTTTTTTTTTTTGCAGGCACATTCAGATTTGCTAGGAGTATGAGGGGCAACCCGCAGCTGATCTACAATGGCTACCTGTTCAAGTCAGAGTGTCTTAGTACCCTGGTTGGCGGCCGAAAGTTCTGGCGATGCATATACTGCAACAAGACCAGGTGCCACGCCCGCGTCGTCACGGACGGAGACTTCCTGGAAGTAAGGAATGTCGAGCACAACCATGAGCCTCACACTGAAATAATTCAGAGGAAGCAGTTGTACGAGGCCCACTACGATTTTTAGTTGTGGTTGCTACAGATGAAAAACTACAGTTGTGTCTACTCATAAGCCAGTTATAATTGTTCACACGTCTGCTTGATCTTCAAGTACATTAGAACCCTGATTTTACGAGGCCTCTCTGTACTGAAAATGATGTCGTAAAAACCCACCTTATTAAGTCCAGTATTCTTAAAATTAAGGTTCGGCCTCAGGTGTTTGGGAATGACCTCGTAAAATTGCTGCCTCATAAAATTCAGTACTCGTAAAATCATGGTATCATCAAACAAATGAGACTTATCTTCAGACCCTGTCACCTTACAGTTTTCAGCGAAGGACTGGGTTATATCGAAATTAAAAATAAAAGCCATTTCAGACTTTTGTGGCTATTGTCGTAAGTTGAAGGTACTGAAGATGGTTGGTCGGTTTGGTGTGAACAGTGGTTTCAATTTTCCCATTTTGTAGGGTGAGCTCTACACCTATAAATGTTGCCTATGATTTAGAGTAGTTCCAAGTGAATTTCTACTTTTCACTTTCAAACTTCCCACCACTCTAGTTCGCCCTCTGGCTGCTAGGTGTACCTTCATCAAGTCAGCCATACTGCAGTGTACTATCGCTCACTGCCCGATGAAGCTGGCTTAGCCAGCGAAACGTCGCGACCGTGCATCCGTGCAAAATGCGTGTTGTCCTTAAGTGTGTTATATGCTCCTATACGTGCAGTACAGCTCTATAAGTACTTGTACACTCCTATCTACTTTTTATAGTGATATTTATTTATTTATGTATGTTTGTTTGCAGTGAATTATTTTTTTCCACTTAATTAAGCTTGCTAATTTTCTCTTAGAGACAACTTTGTCAGAATGAATAGATTATATGTAATTATGGTTTGTTTGTAGTTAGCTTCCCATTTTTTGGTTCTGTTTCTTTGAAGTTTTTTCACTTGTATAGACCACTTTGGTAATGGTGTGGACAAAATTTTTTCTTTTGAACAAAACATCAGAGTTTGTTTTTCAATAGGTGATAAACTAGATTTAAGTGATACAAAGTACATTACTGTGTTAGCCAATCTCATAATGGATTTCCTGAGTGGTGCACTTGTGACATTGAATATATACACTACTTTTGTTTACAGAATAATCTCAGCTTATGTATTTAAAAGTCTACTTAACTATTGTAACCAACTTTTTCTAATTAAAAGGGAACAATGCTACATGGTGCTTGTTTATGGAAATTAAGAATGTTTAATAACTTGTAATTGATTTATAATGGTTTGTTTTGGGAATAAAATACAGTGGTTATCAAAATTATAGTTGTTTGTTACATACTTAATAATTATACGAATATTGAGTGTTTATTTTTGAATGCTTAAAACATTCAGTCTGAAGTCCAAGTTACTGTACTTACTTGAAAAAATTGACTCCATAGTGAAATGTCTTAAAAAGTTTAAATAACATGTTATGCACACTCAAAAAGTATTTTTTTTGTGGACGTGCAATTTAAGGTTAACGTAAGTGTGATACCACGAGAAGTGATGTCATTCTATTGTCAGAACTATTGTCGAATTCAGCCACATCCATGTATGACTAGGTGGCGGTGTTTTAATATTAGTGCAGGCAAGCAAACATGTGGCTTGCAATTTATGCCACCACAAACAAAGGATGACTGCCATAGTCAACAGAAGAAACAAAAATTTGTGTTAAATATTTTGACTTAATAACTATAAGCACTGAACAATGGCTGAAGTCTTGTTTGTGGCGCACCCCTTACTTGAACAAAACAAGAATTTTTTATCATAATGCCCAGGGTACAAATGTGAACTCATGACCGGTTTAAATTAACAGGTAACACAAAAATGCATTATGATGTCCTCAGAAATCTTTCTTGAGTGTAAAAAAACTAAGATTCTGCTTCACCACATTTTTGGATGATTTGAAATTTTTTGAAGAAAAATAAGGAAATTGTAATTGATAAAACAGTAGATTAGTATATTCTTTCTACCTTGCCCTAAAGCAGACGCGGTTACTGAAATAATTGTTCCTCAACTAGTCCAGAAAATTATTTATATGATAAAAATTGTTTGACTAATTTGAGCGTAATTATAAGTTAATGTTTAATTTATCATGTCTTTAACTGCAGTACATGGGGCTTAGAATATTATCTATAATTGCAGTTTCCACATATGTGTTCTAAGAAGGTAATTTAAGTGAAAAATCAAATAATCTGACAATGCAAGTGAAGTCGAATTACTGTTTAGTGTTAAAAAGCCTAGACATTAAACACATTTATAGGTCTCAGTATTTAGAGTAGGTAAACCAAGTGGAAACATGACCACTGTTTCTATCCCTCATCTGCATATAGAGTATGTAGTTTTTCATGTTTTAACAAACAAATATTGAGTGGTGTTAATGGCTTTGCAAATTAATATTTGTTAAATGGAATCTATTCATCATGATTGCAAAATTATTCATGGTCTTCCCAATGGTGGTTGACTTTTGCTGATGGACATGCTTCTCGTAACGTCTAAGTGGTGGTTACGGCTTGCAAGAGTGTTGCTCAAACACTGCAGCTAACTCTGAGGCATGAGGAAATATTCTTCTATTAAAACCTTCACATTTTAGGAATTCAGGTTAACAAAAGTTCTAGAACTATATCTCATCTTTAAAGATAAATATTTAAAATAAATTTTATGCAACCATTTTTTGATAGTGTTTTCATTCACTTTCTCTTAAATATCCGTCTTACACAGTTTATGTGAATTTGTCTGATCACATGTCAGATGATTGGTGGAACATTTTAATAACTAAAACTTTTTAAATTACAAGATTTTAAAAATATCTTTTAAAAAAATTGATAGGTACAGGATGTCCTTAGCATCAATTCAAGGGATTTAAAACCTTGAAATTCCAGACTCCTTTCTGTACTTGTTTCTACACATGATATACAGGTTGTTAATAAATATAAGTTACATGGTCTGGTGGAAGGTACAGTACATTGACATTGCATGATAATGTTTTGTTCATTAACCCATGTCAAACTTGAGATACAAGGTGGTGTACGGCATGTCCACGGACGTCCACTGTGTTGTTTGTTACAATGTTAGATGTGTGTTTCACGTAAACACTGCTCCTGTCTTGGAAACATGGTGTGAATTGGGTGATGCTTGTTGGGGTTTGGATTTTGATAGCGCTTGCAGCCTCTCATGCATTTCTTCGGGCTTCCGAATGAATTAGGAGGATCTTAGTTGCAGTGTTTAGTCCCACATGTTCTTTTATTGAACTTATTAGTACTACTAAAACATAAAAATTAACACTGTAGATATTCAGTTATTCAAGTAATCCAGTACTGCTGTACGACTTGTTCATCACATGATCGTTGCCGTTGCCGCACTCCCTCCAGTTGTACCACTTTCACAATGTAAATTACTCTTATAATTACTCAACATTAATATACCTTGAATTTGCGAACAATTCACCTATTGTACTGGCCCACTTGCCAAGGAACGATGAAGCAGAATGAAACACTACAGTAAGCTAGTTATGGTGAAAGACTGTTATGTATCATGTAACAGGAGAATGCTGTTCTGTGATTGCAACTTCTGTACTATTCATCACAAGGTCTACAAGACATTTGTCTACATGTATACCACTTTCCTTTTTTTTTAAGACACTATCACATAAAGTGTTTTTATGTATAGGTGTGAGAATGAAATATGTTCATGGGGTACCCATCTATTTACCACCAAACCCTGTAAATTTTGAGAAAGTCACAATTGCTTTGATCTTCCCAACACAGGGGCATTATTTCAGGTTTTTAGAGGGGGGAGGGCAAGATTTATTTTTGGCAGCAGTAACCTTGTTGTATTTGTAAGAATTTTCAAAATTCAATTCAATAACAACAACTATAATGCAGCGAAAGTACTGCGCGTAGTTACATTTCGAAGATGATAACACATCAGCATAATTACAGTTTTTCTTATCAAAATAACCAACATATTTGTTATTCACTTTCCATTCTAAATTCAAGGGGGGGGGGGGGATTTACCCACCTCCCTGCCCCCTCTAAATGACGCCCTTGCTACCCAATTTTTATCTTTCATGAAGTGTTCACAAATAATGTTTGGGTGTTTACAAACGAAAGTAATTGACATGAAAGGAAACCAGATTAGTTATTCCCATTTTATTTTTGTGTAAATAATTATTATAAATTTGGTGCTAAGTTTGAAGCTAACAATTCTCAAAAATTTGAAGTGTTATTCCTACATGAGTAGTTTCTGAGCAACAATTTATTTTGATTTTTTATTACCAATTTTCTAAAAAGAAGTTATCAATTTACTGCTTCTGCTACTCTAGCCTGAACATGAAAACTGTAACACTTACTGAAACATTAAGAAGGTAAATGATAATTATGCAGCTAAATCCAAGATACCAAGAGTTTGCAGACAGGGGTTGTGAAAACCTGCGAGCATTATTAAATGTAGGTGTAATAAACCTTCTTAGTTTACTGGTTTCATTTTATTCAACATTCTTGCATTTTTAGTGTGTTTTGTAGTCTAATGGCGCGTACACATTGGCAAGTCGACCAGTTCTCGAACCACGTGTGAGCAGTATGCTCGCAAGCGAAATATGAGCGCTGTATGAACCGCTCACGAGCCACTTGTGACAATTCGAAGGAAGTCTGTTTTTTGGCAGACACAAAGGGATTTGCAGTGCTAGTCTGGATGCACAACCTTCAGGTTTGTGTGTGTTTAGACATCGCTCGTGAACCTTTTATGCTGTCAATAGACTATCATCCACTCGTTGTAGGCTCCTTCGTTGGATTGCCGGAGGGCTCGTTGAAACTAATTTTAACTCGAACATGTTGCAGGTGGCTCACGAGCAATTCTGTGTGCGCGGTCTAACAATCTGTGTTGGTACAGTGTGTTATGTTTAGTTTAATGTGTTGAAGTGTTTAATTATAAAGAAATATAATGTATTGGTACATAGTGTGATAATGCATGACTGTGAGATTAACTCAGTGTACAAATCACATTGTATTTTGTTGTACATAATAAAAGAACCATAACATGCCTACCACTAGTACTACTAGCTGAAGGCATTGCTTCGATGTAAGGGAAAGGTGACCACTAGGGGAGAAGATAGGCAACAAGCCTTCTAATTTAAAGAAATATATTTACTGTACAGTATATGTTTTCTAATGTACCAGGTGTCTGCAGTATTCTTTAGGTCTATAATATATAAACAATACATATACAGTATGTCCGAAAACAAAAAAAAAAAAAAATATTATGTATCAATAGAATTGCAAAGTGTAATTCTGAATAGACACGATATAAATTATTTTTTGACTGTCAGACTTCTTATTCACATTGTCAGCTTCGAATGGTTTACGAACTATGTTTTTCCAATAGTATAAGTTTTGGTGTACATATTTATGTATCATTCTGAAACATATAACATCTTGATACAACAAATGGTTAGATAAATATTGAAAGTCCGATTTTAAAATTTTGTGAAAATCTCATATTATAAATTTGTATGAGTATTCAATTGAAGTGAAAATCACAAATCACCATGGTTGCCTGTTGAGTTCAAGCTACATTGACAATTCATTAAAAACACTTTTCACCCTCCTTTTACAACTTTTGAAGGGTAGAATTTAGAATATTTCTGACATTTTCCTTTCAGGTATTTACATAAAAGATCATCCTGAAGTAAAAAGTACCACTAATCTCAGTAGTTTTTGTAGATATTGTTGATTTATTGAAAACACATTTCACATCTTTTCACCCCTTGTAATGGTCAAATTAAAAAAAAAATGCTCAGATCAAATTTTTTTCACATTTTTTTGTGGAAGTGACTGTACCACCGATATCTTTTTGGGTATGGGGTACATCGACAATAAATTAAAATTAAAAACACATTTCACTCACTTTCACAACCCTCCACGTCTTTCGTTTTGAATTTTTAAAAGATCATGAAAGTTATGTGTGATATTTAAATTAACGTCATTCATCAATTTCTAAATGTTTAATTTGTTTGATTTACAGGGTGTTTATTAACTTATGTTACAAACTTTAGAAGATAACTTATTAAAAATGAGGTATAGTTACACAATGCAGTTTTTTCTTTGTGCAATTTTTAAATAAGAAGTTCACACTTGAAAATAAAATTTTAAATTTGTGTTTTAGTATAATATCAGAAAATACTTGGAGTTAAATAATTAAATAACTATCTCACTTAAGAGTGCAAAATGTATTTACTAGTGGTCTGTGTTCTTATCACAGTGTGTAATGCATAGTATTGTAGCCACTAACTATTTGTATAATATTTTTTCTTGTAAACTGTGCATTCAAGCAACTTGCAACAAGAGGATCTCTTATGTTACTTAAGATATTCTGTTCAGAAAACCAGTATGAAATGTTTGCAAAAACCAACACTACATAGTTCTAGTCAATAAGAGGATGACCACTCCTTTTGTTTTCGGTAAGGAGAGAGTTTTAAAAAGAGGTTTCCCGATGGGTTGAAGATCTCGGTAGGAACTCAGAAGGAACACTAATCATCCTGCACAGAATTGTAGTTTAACTCACAAGTTTTTTCTGATATTTTGCCAAAATACAATTTTAAAATTTTATTTTCAAGGGTGAAATTCTCCCTTACGAATTGTGCTAGGAAAACATTGCATTGTATAGCTATACCTCAGTTTTATGAGGAGTCACTTCCTAAAGTTTATAACGAAAGTTAAGAACCATCCTGCATATTGATTATGAATGGAAAACACACATTTTTTAAATCATTTTAGGGTCAGATTTGGAAAAATCCTTAAAAAAAATTTTTAGGGTATGTATATATAAGTATTGTATTGAAGCAAAGAGCACTTCCTTAACTCAACTTGTTTCACATATTTTGCATGAATAATTAAAAATACAGTTCGCATCCTTTCACCCCCTAGATGGTATAATTAAAAAAAAAAACCTGAAATTGCTTGATATGCATTAGTACGCGAGTTTTGTGAAATTTATAGTCATGATAAACCATAGAGTTTGAGCTAAATTGATGGTTTATTTAACACATTTCACCCTTTTTCACTCCCTTGGAGGTATAATTTTGAAAAATCCCTCCTTGTACTTGCCTATGCCCTGAAGAAAACCCATCCTCAAAATTTCACGTTTCTAGGTCAAGCAGTTTGGACTGTAGTTTGATGTTTCATTCAGTCTGTGTACTGTGTTGTATATTTAGATTGTTGCTGATATGTTACCAAGAACATGCATGTTATTCTCTCTTCCACACAGAACAATATTACAGCTATGCTATGCTTTTGCTATAAGTTTTACACTTTGGCATGTTTATTTTTCCTGGTGAAGCATCCAGTATTTCCATGCTACTTGAAAATATTTAGTACTGGTACCCAGTACTTATTGGCTGTGCTGTCAATATTTGTGGGCAAATTTGATGTCAACGACACTTGAAGCTTGACGCAGGTGCTCACATCAGGCAGCATGAAAACTGTATTTTCACTTACATAAAATGTGGTTGTTGTCTGCAGATGAGGTGAAGTTTTTGCTGAGTGCCAGAGGCAACCCACAGCTGATCCTGAACAATTACCTCTTCAATTCTGTGAAAATGAGAAATCCACGTGATCTAAAGACCTGGCGGTGCATCTTCTGCAACAAGACGAAATGTCGCACTCGCGTCATCACCAATGGAGACCTGTACGAAGTGCGCTACCCAGAGCACAACCACCCGCCATATACGAGCATGATAGCGAGGAAGAAAATGTGGAACGACTTGCATCAGCTGCAGTGAGCCATTAACTGAAGGCACTGTAGTTTGTTGGTCTGCAACACAACGCATTAGTGTGCGAATCAATGACAGGGATAGCGGGGAATTTCCCTCCTCATAATTTTTCCCCTGGCTCATGTCACTAAAATCCTTGCCAGGGAAAGTGATTTCTCCCGCTGAAAAATCATAACTTTTTTTTTTAATTTCTTAGCCAAAATGCTATTTATTCATTATAAATATAAGTAAAGATTTCTACAGTTTTTGCAACATTATTATAGCTGATTTCACTGTGTCTATAAAAACATTACTTTTCTTAAAACCATAAAACAACCTGCTATGAATAAGTCTTCCTAAAAAGAGCAACTTTTACAAATGTTGGTTTCCACGTTATCAACTTGCACGTGATCTAGTGGTTACTAAACTATTGTAGATATTGGAGATTTAGGGAGCTTCAAACTACAGATAGCTGAATCAGTTCCATAGTTTAAATCACTAAAGAAATATATATTTATCTTTCAGAAGATAAGACTTTGAATTTGATGAATTTGTCTTTGTGAAATCATTTACTCAAAACAAATTTTGTCTGAAAGATAATGCTACATTTTCCTGTAGCGATATATGCTGTATTTAGGTGCAATACACGTTTCAGCACCACCATTTTGCATCTTAAAAACCAAATAGTTCCGTTGCAGGACCCCCGGACTCCCTGCATTATTTTGGGAATTGACGTGTACTCGATCATCATCCCCCTCAATCCCCTTCAATTCACACTCTGCTGCAGCTGTTGCTATTTCCTAGTCTACAGCATTCCTTCTAATTATTTTTTTATATTATTAGTGGTGAGATTGTATGGTTTTATCCTTAAGTCGATTTCAGAGAGCTGCGCAGTTCCAAACAAGCATGTTACGAGATAATATACTGGCGGACATTATGGTACATACATACGTAGTCAGTGTTTACGATTTCTGATTATTTTGTAGCAAATTTTGAAGTTTCTCAACAACATGTAATTGTTTAGAGGAAACAGACATGGTTTTTACTAAGAAATATATAGCTGTGGCCACTTTTATTAATTTTTTTATTTTGTCGCTTGAATTTCTGTACATGCAAAAGGGTTATCACGTTTTTCAGTGTCAGTTCGGGTTCATTAAAATTCACCTTGTTACAGAAACTGCTGCAGTACATCATCAACCCTTAGGCTGGAAACACAATCAATAAATGTATTGCTACATATTGTTATATAATTTAAGTAGCAAACTTTGTTATTATGAACAACACAAGCATTTTAAATTCCAGGTTATTTGTGTTAGTAGAGGAGGGAAATGCCTCAGATAATTAGAAATTGCAGATATCTGTGCAAAAATATTAGCAATAGTATTCACATTGTAAAAGTTTTATGTCTCTCTTAAAACTGATGTTCTGATGTTAAATTGAAGTTTAATTTCATCAAATTGATGTTTAAGTTTAATCAAAATGATAATGTGGTGTCAGTGTATTCAAGTTTTTATGCAGTTATATATGTGATGCTGAATAAGGGAAAAGATCCTTGTATTAGAAAAAATTCAATAATAATTTTTTGTTTATACACAATGGTACACGTTTCAACTGAACAATCACTTTTTTTATTCAAAAATTAGCGATTAGTTACTATAGTTGTGTAATCTTTTAATTTTAGCTGGCATAGGAATACCAACTGTGCTAATATTTTTTTCAGTGGATGTGCTAGGTCTTTTGTTTTCTTGTATACCATTTCTGTGAAAAATAGCATGTAAAATATTAGTAATATTTATGTGATGTGAGGTGTAGTTGTGTGTTGGCTGTACAATAAAAACTCTCTTCTTGGAAATGCCCTACGTGACAACATTGGGAAGGCACAGTGTATTTCAGTTGTAGTGTCTCCAGTTAATTGTGATAAAAATTTTTCCTCTGTGTGGTTAGCCCTGAAAGGAAATACAGTACTTGGAATCTGAAATGTCAGTTTAGTTTTATACCTTATTATGTGCTATATAATAAAAAAAGAATGGTGGGTTAGAAAGAGTAGTGTGTGCTTTACTGTAGTCAACAACTTTGTATTGTAGTTGGATTCTTCATTTTGGAGATTTATAAAACTGTTACGGTGTATGTTCTACATCTTGTTATTCTCGACAAGTTGTGTTAGCAAACATACGTAGCCTAATATTTTTATGTAAGTGAAGATGACTTATTTATCTAAACTCTACTGTGTTTAAACAGTGTTGAGACGTGCAATAGATAATTGGATTACAACATTACAATGGCAAACTAGCATTTAATTTATGGGGAGTTGCACTGTGTTGAGAAAGTTGGTATACATGGAAGCCAGCAATATTTGTCATGCACACTGTTTTATGGTGAAGTTATATAACTCGATCAATAATAATGTAATATCCTTTTGTAAATATTATAGTTTGTGCATAATTCTAGATATCTTGTTGTATGTTATGTTAGTGGCATTATGAACCCATTAGCCACATTCATATTAGGGAAATATTATTTAAAACAGTCTGTTGTTTTCTACACGTCTTTCATTCACATCCTGTATTCAGGCCACATGCGCCCAGAGCCTTACTTTGTGTAGCCCTCCAGCATCTCTGATGTGTGACAAGTGAGTAATTGTTTTTGTTAGATACCCTAAACCAGGGATACTTAGAACTGGCTGGGACAACTTTCCCCTGACTCAAAATGTTGGATTTTATGTAGTTCATTGTATAAATGCCTAACTTTAACTGAAGAGTTGTAAATTTTTAAACATTTAGCTCCAGTTTTCAATGTCCTCACCTGACCACCTGAAGATCTAACATTCTGAGTCAGAGAATGTTACCCTGCAGGGTTCAAAGTAACCTCGGATTACAATTTACGTTTACATTAAGAGGATTGCCTACCTGATTGTTTGACCTCGTTGCTGTGGATGAGATATGTGAGCTTGTTTGCAAAACTACAGCACGTGTTTCCAATGCATCATTTTACTAAAAGAATACACATCCAAGTGAAAGGCTGCAGAGTACTTTGAAAACATTAAGTGCATTAAGAGTTAGTGGACTGGACACTTGAGACATGCTGTAGCGGGGATGGAAAGTATTTTTTTCTTTGTAACTATTAAAAATGTTTCCAATGCGTTTATCTAAGAAAAGAAGACGCACTTCAAACTGCGTCCCTATAATTTAAATAAATGCAGTTATCTTATTAAAAACATGACTTCCAAGCTCCTCAAAAGTGCTAAAAATGGCTTTTTCACTTTGCTGTAGCTGAGAAAATATTGATCATAATCCTAAAACTAAGTCATAGAAACCTGCATTGGACATTACCGCAAACTTTCCACAAATTAAACAACAGGGTCATCACTTTAAGTCCCATTGAAAAAGTGTTTCTACGAAAACACTGCACTCTAGTTAAGTGCTCCGCGCCTAGAGGTGATTAGGTGTTAGACAGGCGTGTTATGTTTGACTTATCGCCTTTCCCATTTCCGTGCCCTAAACGTAAAGAGAATGCTACTGTCCACTAATTCTTAAAACACTTTCTCCGAGCCATTCAGCTTTATCACTCAGTTATGTCTCCTAATTTAGTACCCAGACAGATACAAAAGCACCCAAGGGTGACCTTTGCTGTAGATTTTCCAACAGTAAACAACATGGTCACTACTTAGAGGCCCATAGTTCTAGTGTAACTACAGAAGCACTGTGTACAATTTCCTCACCTTGTCTGTTAGAGCAGTGAGTCTCTTAAGTTCACACATTTCGCTTTAATGCCCCTTTCTTTCTAAGCCAGCTTCTTGCAAAACAGGTCCAGGGAGGTGAGCCATTTTATGCATATTCCAGCTTTTGTTTTAAATTGCTTTTGCAGTTGGGAAATGCATTTCTGTACATTTTGTTGTTGCTAAACTACAGAACCACAGTCCACAAGACAAGTTTGTTCTTTTAATTTAGTTAATGTTATCTTTGAAAAATTCTCGCAGTAGAGGTAAATGATTTATTGAAATATTGTGAACATTTTTCAATGCAGTGCTATGTCGTCCTAGAAAACCAAGTGTGAACCAAGAAAAACTGAAGAAAAAACTGGCAGAATATGGCTTATTAACGTAGTTCCTTTGGTTTTTTTATTTATTATTTATGTATGTTTTAGCTAAAGCCAATTTGACTTACATTTTCTTCCATATTCCTTTGTTCAGTTTTGGTTTTCTGAAACAACACAGCACTGCAATGGCGTATACACACAGTATTTCACTAAACCGTTTGATGTTGATTCCCATACTTTTTTTTGTGTAGGTATTTCAGAAGAAAACCATTTTCCTTGCAGCATGTCACTTTTCCTCTCCAACATCTGTATTCAGCTGCTATCTCCACCTCTTTGTGCCTTTGACCGTCTTACTCGAGATATATGCCTGTATGACTGTAACTGCTGGTCAGTGGTACGTGTAATAATTTGTACTAATCAAATTCTCTTAAAATGCTGTCGTGTATGTTAAGGTAATTTCAGTTTGCAAAACTTTTACTGTTAAAAGTGAACAAAGGTTTAAACCTAGAGAACCCTCAGGAAATTACGTGAGGTAACATTTTTTAACTGAATTATTGTACTGAACTTATGTAATTAAAAATATACGTGATCAACATTTGTTGTTTTATTTTTAACTCAAGCCACAAAATAACCAAAAACTATATATATATATATATATATATATATATATATATATATATATATTTATTTATTTATTTATTTATTTATTTATTTATTTATTTATTTATTTATTTATTTATTTATTTATTTTGTGTGAACTGTTATGTACCTTAGTGTAATATGGTATGAACAATATCCAAATAAAATCTGAGAAATATCTTTGATGACTCTTTAGTTTATCATTCAATTACTTAACAAAATGACATACATACGTTGCAAAGATCACTGTGGATAGCTAACTCTTTGCATTAGTATTTGTTATAGGAAGAGTAGATGCACCAGAATCTATTTAGAAAATGTTTGATGGCAACCAAGAAATTTCTGCCGTTGTAGTAATAGACAGGTTCAGACAGCAGCAAAAATGAAGGAAGTGTATAAATAAATAACCTACAGTATTGTAAATGATAATGGTAGAGAAAGACGAGAAAAAACCGCTAAGTATATTACAATAAAATTGGGACAGAAATGGACAAGTACTTGCATAATAAACTTACAGGTAAGCATGAACACATGGATGACATATTTTTGATAATGATGTCAGTTACAGCATTTAACTGCAAAAATACAGTGTGAGTATGAGTCACGTTTGTACAAAGGCAGATTACTAACTTCTATCAGTTAATGTAAAAAAATTATTGTACATTGTGTGCTGAGATGAATTCTTGCAGTCATATACTAATATCTTGCGACAAATCATTTTATGTGTACTACGTAATGAGTTTTTTTTTTCTTTATCATTACAATCATAGTGGAAAATAAATAATGCTCTGGGAAACTTGTTACCATGCTTATTCTATTTGTTTGTAAGTAAAGGATCAGGTGAAGTCATTGGTCTTCACTAATCCTAGACAAGGGAAGGAAACAGTTGAATAATAAAGTATAATCATAAATCACCATCCAGTATGTTTGATATTAATGCGGTACAAATACGAGATTATTTATTTATTACATACGACAAGATTTAAAAATTTCACGTACATATATCTGAGCCTGTAGATTTTAACTTTCACCAGAACAGACACCCCCTGAATTTCTACTTCATAGACTGACCCTGGTTTGTATTTTGTCTACCATACCCTCAAGACTTTATGAACATGTTTAGCTGTTGTCTGATTTTGTGCACGTATATGTATTGCGCCAGGGGCAGTATGCAAGTACGGAAGGTTGAAACAGCACTCGCAAAGATGTGCCTTGTGTTTTAATATCACGTCCTTTATCTTGCATCAGAATAGAACTTGGTGTTCTGCCCTTGAGTTGCATCAGTTTAATATATTATGTTGTAGAGGAACTTCTTAATGTACTTGTTTATTTCAGTTGACTGTAAACAAGCATTCTCACATAACATTGTTTTATAAACTAGAATTGAAAACTTGCTGATATTTTCAGACATCCTTTAGAGTGTGTCTAACATAAGAATTGTAGTTTTTGATGACAGTTACGTTTGTAGTTGCATATACAGTTGTTTCCATGGAAACAGCAGTGTTTCCCTTTGCCATACATATTTCTGTACAAACACGCTCGACTGACTGGCAAGTTGTCTAGTAAGTAAATATAAAACATTTCCCCATGGAAAATAAAAGGTTTCATGTGCCTGTGACAGGTTAGCTCAAACAGAGCTAAGGCCCGTCACACCGTCAGAGGTTAGTGGTACTCTCCTCGCACCACTGCAGCTGCAGTTTGCAGTTTACAGTTCACAGTGCAAGAAAAGGTGAATCCTTTTTTAAATATAATGCTTGGCTCCACTCAGTCGATATTAGGAATGTTAAAGGGGCACAGCTATTGTTACCATTACAATGAAAATAAATTCCTGGGTATTTTTCACTATGCTTATTTACAAAACTGTCTGTCATACAATTGACACTGTTCCTCCGGTGCCTGTTTGGTTAGAAATAAAAGGCCCGAAAACAAAACCATCCCATACTGCAGTACCACGGAAACTACATGAATGTCAATGGCACATAGAGAAACTGTATTGGTCTTAACACTTCTTTGGGGCAGCTGTCCCCTTTCCTTGTCCGAGATGCTATGCTTTGTCAAAGATAGCGGGAACAACCTACTGCATAACAACCTCCCAGCCAATCACAGACGTCCAAACCACCGAAAATTTTCGAAGTCTCACTCTTTCACTGACCACATCACAACACCTGCCTGATACATACAAAGACACCTTATTACATACCTTGTCCAACCTAGAACAGTCCTGCCATCCTTGTTTACCCGAAATAAACGTAACCCATTAAAGCTACATTTCGCCTCCTGGCCATTGGTCCATAACAACATTACTTACACCCCAACTGAATTCTGAAAATACTTGTGATAGTAAAAAACAAGTACATACTAGCCTGGTCACCTTCTGCAATAAAAATGAACAGGAACAGACAGCACCATTTTCCTTCCTACATATCTGCAATAGTTAAATAAAAATGAAACTTAATTATATTATTCTAATTATTCTAATCTAGTAAAGTTTTACAATTGGCAAAAACCATAATTCTTACATGAAACAGTCAACATGATGTAATGACATAAAAGATAGGTGTTCCTCTGTCGAACATGTTGACTTAAGTCTGTAGGGCACCTGGAATCAGTTAGTGTCAATTTCTCACCTTATTCTGCACGTGTTGTGTTGTAAAATATTTTTCAGAATCATACAGAAGAAGTGGCTAAATGCTGTGCTAACTTATTGGCAGAATGGCTTCTGCTGGTCTAACGCAAATAATGTCTGTTTGCAGGTACGATCCAGTTCGTGCGCAGCCCCAGAGGTAATCCACAGTTGATATTCAGGAAGTTCCTCTTCAATACTGAATACTGTCGTAGCGGGAGGCAGTTCTGGCGATGCATATACTGCGATAAAACCAAGTGCCGTGCACGCGTCGTCACGGACGGGAACCAGCTTGAAGTCCGTCACGAAGATCACAACCACGAGCCGCACACTGATATAATCGAGAAGAAGCTGAGATGGGAGATGTTTTATCAACAGCTTGTATAAGCTTAACTTTGCTGGGAAAGTTAGCATTTTGCTGTCCATCTATGACGACTTCGTCACTTGAGCAGTGATGTGATTAATATAGACAAATTTTACAAACTTTACTTACTGGTATGTGTAGGTTGCAACTTACGTTACCAGTGGCGAGACAATTGTTCTGTTGTTGGGAGTTACAGCTGTTGGTCACTTTAAATTGAAAGAGGTACATCAGAATATGTTATTTAATTAAGCTACTGTTTAAAAAATATTTTCAGTGTAGTATGTTGTTAATATACTGAGGTTTGTGAAAGTAACATTATTAGGTTCATGAAAGTAACATTATTGCTTAGCAGCTGCCATTCTATAGCTGTATATCAATATTAACTTCTTCATACAGTACATTCCGTGCCTCTAGCCGCAACACCTAATCATGTCATGAGAACTAGGTATTTGAGAGACTTCTATTCTCTCTCATGCTGTTTTTTTTTTTCTGGGCCACCAAATGTCACTTTATCATTTGCTTGGGTAGTTCAAATGAGAATATTAAATTCAAATAAGTAAATTCTCGGTGGAGCAGTACTTAAGGTTGCTTTTTCCAAAATTTTTGTAGGGAATATTGTTATATAAAGAATTTATTAAAAATAAAATGTATTTGTCCAAGTTTCTTGTTTGGCAATTTTCCTCCAAAAATGTTATGTAGAGTATTTTTTTCTTTGCTAAAGTTATGTTAAATAATGATCCCATTATTAATTGTAACTAATTAATTTTAACATTGATATTAAATTTAATCTTAATAACTGCAAGCAGAGTTTGCAGACCCCTTGCAGTTTTATAATACAGTAGATGGATTTCCAAATTTACCAGAATATTAAATAGTATTATAACTAGCAGGTCACATATTCATTACAACATTTTAAAACCAGAAATACTGCAGACATGCACTAGACAGTTAAAAGACCTTGTAATACGGAATTTTTTTCTTCATGTGTTGTTTGATTATTTCACGTATCTCAATAAAATAAACATTGTTAAAAAACAACTTTTTGCTAGAAAAGATACGAACTAATTAGAAATAATACCTGCATATTTTTGCAGTTATTATATTGTGTAAGTAGTTTAAATATGTGGAATTTCATTGATGTTTTCAAATCTCATTGTTACTTTCTGCTTTGCATAGTACTTCTGAAGGACGGATTGACTGTTTGCACGTAGGAAGCAATTACTCTAGGCTCATGTTTTTGTATCAGATATTACTCCCTTGTTTCTGTGCAGTAAACATGATAGAGCTTCTGTGTCCATGAGGCCGTACAGTAACTACCTGCCTGTTACCAGATTAGGCAGAGTCATCAGATGTGCACAGAGATGCGTAGTCCAACTTGTTCGTCTGTCTAGCCAGCACTAAAACAGATATGGAAAATTTGAAAGCATACTTGAGGAAAATTTGTTCACTGCTTGGTAATGTCCAACATACCAAGATAATCACTTTTCAGTAAACGCTTGGTTAAGTGGTTCGTGAATTTGAACTGTGCCCTCTCGATGATGAGGGTGAGAATTAGTGGTTTTGGTATTTTAACACAAACTGTCAATAATGTTGTAAATAATTCAATGTAACTAATAATTATCAGGCTTCGTAGTGCTTAATGCTACATTGGTGTAGCTTGTTAATACTCTTTTTGTAACCTTTTTAAGTTAAGTCAATATTCATATGCTGTTATGGTTATTTCTTTGTATAATTCAAATGTTGTAGCAGTTTTTTTTTTTATTTGAACTATTATTCTCCAAAGTTAAAAGACAAAATTTGGCTAATTCATTTTATTAAAAGTTAATACAATTTAACACACAGATATTTTACCAAAATTTTAAGTGGATTTTGACATCTTTAAAAAGCTGAAAGGACTTTTTTTTTTTTTTGATAAATCGTTGATATACTGTATCTTCAAATAGCCAATTATGTAGAAGTTTCACCTAAAAAGTTATGTTAATGTAAATGTTTAAATTTTTCTACACAAAACTGTCAAAATTGTATCTTCAGCAGCAAATTACATAAATAATATCAAACAAAAAAAAAATATTTACTGTTTGAAAATTGCTCTTGTTATAATGTTTATTGATTGATGATATTTCCACACAAATGTAAAACAGTGAGGTTGGAAAATATACGGCGCTCTTGACATTTGCAAGAATGCTGCTTTGTATGGACGATACTTAGCCACAGCTAGGAGCATCTCAGTAGCACATACGCATCTCCCTAATTTATGTCTGGTCTGGTGTGTGATGGAAACTGATTATTTATGCTCGATATGAATATTATTTTTCAAACTAAATGTTGAAATACGCGTACTGACCATTCATGCACTCGTTACTGCTAACTCATTAAATTAAAGTTATTTTCAAGTAATTCTGGGCAATAATTACCATTTGAGTGGTTTTGTTTGGTTGAATTTTTTTTTACTGTATGCAATGAACATTATTTTAAAATTAATTAATATTTTCTCAGCACTATAATTATGCCGTTTTCCAGGAATCAGTTCTAAGTATGGGCCTAAATAAATGATAAAATGTTGTCCTTATTCACATAAAAGTTTAGTATTCATGAAATTATGTACATTTACTAAAGAAATACTAGATGGTGATTGAGTAATCTTAGTGGTGTTTAGTAACTTGGATAAAAAAATGTTAAGTGGTTGTTAATAATGTGGTGCAATATAGTTTACTGTCTGTAAGTTTAGTTAATTTCTCTATGTTGAAGTCGATACAGTTATTGTCTAGATTATGTATGTGTACTGGTAGTGTTAATGTATAGTGACTGAGGCGCTATTACTGCCTAACAGTGCTGTCTGTAAGTTCATGTTGCATTATTATAATGTTTTCTTCAGCACATAATGTTTATGCAGAAATAATAAATTGATGTTTCCAAAAAGAAAATCGTTGTAAGCTTATTATTCACTTACGTAGGTGTAAAAATTACTTGTGAACGGCTACCCATTTAAAAATTTAAAATACTGTCTAATCCTTTCTCAGCACCTTGTCTGGATTCTAACCTCGGTGTCACCTCGTTAGTTCTGTGGGCATACAAAAACCTATTCAATTAAGTGGCGTTCACAACTGTGTATAGGGCATTCTGTATAAAGTGAACACTAAATATTTAACCTTTGAAAAATATCACTAGCTGTTACTACATATGATTCAACATTACCGATAGTCACCTTACTGCTTGTATGGTTGGCAACGAAATAACACGACATAGTTCCGTGTTTATTCGTATTTAAATACAACAGTACTGAAACAAAATCAACCGACAGTGATATAATTATGTTTTATATAATTAATAGACTTCTTTTTTATCAAACCATATAGGTAGGACCTACCTATCGACTGAAAAATTTATCTTATGCGTGCAAACATAAAGTGACGTGTCCCAGGAGGTTAGACTTTTCCCATCATTAGCCGTTACACGCGGAAAGATACAAATTGGCTGGAAATATATCTTTAGCAGGGCTTTTTCGAGTGCTCATTTTATTCCGAACTGCCTATACTATACAATGACTTGTTTCAAACAATGTTTAATTAATATCATACCAGAAACTTTTTGGTATAAAATGCCATATACGTGTACATGGCAAGTAATCCGATTTTTGTATCTTTATATATTTGCTATACATTTATTTATTCGTTTATTTATTATATATTTATTTTAAAATAGAAATTGGGTTGTCTGTATTGCAGTACAGTGTACTCATGGTAATTCTGCCTTCTGATATGATGTCTGGATATGCCAGATATTTAAAAAGATAAATTACACTGAGTAATAATATATTTCAAGTCTCAAAATGCAGTTTAATGTGGGATTTAATTTAAATGTATAACAGTTTTGGTTGTGTAGTAATAAAATGTCCTAATTTCATACAAAATTTAAGATGGTTACTGTCTTTTAATGCACGTAAAATTAACAAACCTGTTTAAAGAAATTACATGAATATTTTTTTTTCCTAAGGTGAGTCCTGATTATTTAGAGAACTAGATCACCAAAGGCCCTACAATATTTGTGCAGTTGAAGTGTAATTTAATATTGAGCGAAATCTAACATAACCTTGTATTATAAGCTGTATTATTATGTGTTGAATGAATTTGAAACAAAAACACATTGCTCATGCCAACTGTTGGTTTTATCATCTTGAAACGTTGAAATAACATTTCAAATATGTTATTAAATTTGACACCCACAAACGTTCAGTATGTTAAGTTTTAATGTTATACACATAATGTACTTTATTTGCAAAGCTCCCTATCTTTATCCGTCTGTGACTGCAGAAATATGTTGGAGTAAAATGTATTAACTGCCATATTTTCAATAAAATTATCTTGCACTATCAGTTACAGTGAAAATTTAGAGTGCTTTTCCTCCATTAGTGGTTACTGCACTGTACATCTGAAGGATTTGTCAGTATGTGATAGATAGGGCCATGAACTTTTCGCGAAAAGAATTTTGCCCCATTTGCCTTATGTGAACATCTGAAATTCTGCTTCATAGTCAGTGATTGGATGTTTTAACTCACACGTGTCTTGGGGTCCTATCAGCAAATTACATACGCATGGAGTAGCAACAACCTTACTGTGATCGGCTCAGTCAAATGAGAGACGCAAGCAACCAATAACCACAATGCAGAGCTACAGAAGTGGACATAAGGCACTGAAACAAACTGGGGAAAAATTCTTTTCGCGAAAAGTTCATGGCCCTAATGAGCTTACGTCGGGACTGCGGCCGCACCTCATTAACAGATACTTATCAGTAATCTTCATTTCTGTCGGGAAGCGCTTCACGAGGGTGAAATATCCAGTAATTTACAATTCAGTTGCCCATATGTTTTATATGCTTACGTACTAAACTTTTAATTATTTTTATACTGATATATTTTAACAGTAATAGTTTTGAACTTCCACCGTGTAGCACTGCCTGAATTTAAAAACAATCTCAAGTCATGACTGTGTAATGGTGTAAGGTGAATCAAGTCGTAAAATTTTGGGTCAAAGAATTAATTTCTGCATTATAAAAATTGAGAAAATTTAAAAAAAAAACCTTGCCGAAAATTTTTAATGACAGTAGTGTCACCTGATTGATTACATTAACAGTTTTTGTTTCTTCACAGTGTGTAGTAGTTATTATTAGGTAATAATAATACTTTATTTGTCTATAATTTAATTTAAATGTAATGTGACAGTATGAAATTAGGCACAGTACTTATTAATTATGTGAACTTATCGTTTGAAAGGATGATTTACTGATGAATTCCAATGTTACCATACACTGTATAGGTCATGCCGTCTAATGGAATAATAAATTATTTGGTTTGATTATATTGGTCAAGTTTGTACTTTGATTTCATTTGAATGTTTTTTTTTTTTTGTGTCTTTACACAATATCCTTTTACTTTATGAGGTGTTTATTGCTGCCCAACAATTATGTGTCACGTGCTATTTTGCACACATGTAAGATTATTACTGATTATTAAGTATCTTCACTAAACCTACCACCCTATATCATGCGAGTAATTAAAATTTTTATATCATTGATACTTGATAGGCACCATATTGAAACTACAAATGACTATCTGTCTCTTCATTTACGTTTGTATAATGTTTGTTTGGAACATCTGTGATAATAAAACCTGGTAATATAGAATTACTTTTGTTGCTTGTGGAAGGTTTGGTGCCAACATTTTATAAAAATTTATCAAATTGTTAAGTAAAATTTTAAGTTTGTTTATTCACAATACAATATTGTACACATGAAAACTTGTCTAATAAGTAACTTCATGTGTGTGTCTGTATTACATATACATACACACACGTATATGTATATTCATTCACATACATACATACCTCCTGTGTGCTACGGCATTACAGGTTGTCTTGTTTTAATGATCTAAAAGAAACTGCATGTTTGGAATTGAAATAATAAACCATTGACGCAAAAAGAGGAGTGTTATAAGTTTGACGTGTCTGTCTGTGTATCAGTGTGTCTATCTGTGGCATCGTAGCTCCTAAACAATTGTATCGATTTTGATGATTTTTTTTTTAAAGCTGACTTGATTGAGAATGTTCTTAGCTATGATTCAAGAATATTATTATAGTGAATGTGAGTAATTCTACCGGTCTGATCGATTTGAAGTTTAGTATCCTGTGAGTCGGGGTTTTTTTTTTTAATTTTTAATTTAAGTCTTAACTAGATTGTCAGTAATATGAAACCTACCTATTAACTTAAGTGGGTTGTTATGTCTGCAGGTTTGTTCCAGTATGTGCTAAGTCCCAGAGGCAATCAACAGTTGATCTTCGGGGACTACCTTTTCAAAACACAGAACATGATTGGCAAGCGCCAGTTCTGGCGCTGCGTATTCTGCGACAAGACCAAATGCCGCGCCCGTGTCATCACAGAGGGGCAGCATATTGAAATACGTCAGGCAGAGCACAATCATGAGCCACACATTGAAAAAATAAGAAATAGACTTATGTGGCAAAATATAAAGTTTCAACAGACACTTTAGACACAGTTTTTTTTGTTTGCTTGATTGTAAAGACTGTATATCAGAATCAACTGTAGCAGATATTTTGTAAGGTTTTCTTCTCATTCTCAGATTTTAGCTTTACTATTGATGGGCTGAGAAAAAAAATGAGATTAGTGACAGAAAAAATATACTTCATGTAAATGGCGTATAAAATGTCTAGCACCATATTGGAAATTACATGAATTCCACCCCAGCATTGACTCACTTGTGAAAAATACACTTCTCAGATTTTAAGAAATGTCACCTCAAGCCTTGGGCATCTCGGTTGTTGCCATTTCATCTTTCTGTGAAATTGTAATATCTGATTTTTTTTTTTAATGTACTAGAGCCCCATGGCAGTCCTTTACACACACACATAAGGTTAATTTATCTGGAAGAATATGTACATATTATTTTCACACTAAAAGCTCAGTGCTTTTATCTTGAATCAGGCCTGAATCCTAGAAAAAGGAGGGGATGGTCTGAATGTGTCGTGTAAACAGTAAACAACAACGGCTACGATGAATGTTATGTAGTTAAGTCTGCGTGTACTATATAACTTGTGAACTGAAGGAAATTGTATATGGTGTAGGTTAATCATACTTCTTGTAGAATGTAACATTTTTAAGTAAAAAAAAATTTAAGGTTAGTCATTGTTATTATTGTTTTGTTATTACAGAAGCCAAGATTTTAGTTTGCACAGTCTAACAAATAACACAAACATAATTTAAAGGAAGAGAGGCCACTAGGCTGTCAGTATGTAGAAAAGACAGAAGCACAAGTACTTACGTGTAGGGTTACCAAACGTCTTCTTTTACCCGGACATGTCCTCTTTTCAACGCCTTGCGAAACTGTCCAGCCGGGTTTCACAAAAATAGGCCAGATGTCCTCTTTTTCAAGAACAGACAGCCTAGATATATTTTTATATGGTCTCTGTGTCATGAAATGCTTAGGAGGCCTCGCTCTTATATGCAACATCTTTGCTTTTGAAATTATTACATTGTTCGTTTGTTATACATTATGTTTACAGAATGTGCAATTCTCAGCCTATGTTGAATACTATTTAATTCTGTGTTTTATTTTATAGTGCTAACATACTTGGAGTTTATTTCTAGAAATTATGTTTATTTTTTTTATTAATTTACTCTACTAACTACAAGATAATAAATTAACTAATTTATATATTTACATTAAATAATTTTTATGCTGTACTTCAAGTGTTTTTCATAAGAGTCCTCTTTTTTAACGCTTTGAACAAGTATGTGTCCTCTTTTGGAGTTACACTGACGTGGCAACCTACTTACATGTCGGTACTGGACAGACACACACAAACAGTTTATGAGGCTGTAAAGCACTGACCATTTTAGGAAAGGTATTTGCAGTCATCAGATGTTTAGGAAACAAACCTAGTTAACAGTACAATTGCACTGTACCCAACATTTTTGTGCAAAGGTAGAACATCTCTGAACTGACACAGCATTAAATTATTGATTTGAAATTTCATTGTCTTAGTACTTAAAAAATACTCCACAAACATAATTTAATTAGCAATGTCATTTAAAAAAATTATTTTTAAGACTGCATAATAGCTGGCACTTTTATTATTATTATTTTTACACAGTTTTGCCTCTGAAATGCTGTTATAATGATATTTTTATTCAGTAAATTAGATTTAAGTTATTTATGTGACTCAACAGAAGAAACATTTTGGAAAATGCTTAAATAATTTTAATAATTGGTGTAATTTTATTTTTTTCTGTACTTTAACTGCATGAGAGCAATCTTCTTTGCTACAGAAAGTTTACATATAAATTTGTGGCTGTGTAGAAGAACAACAGAAAACATTTTTGACACGTATAAATAACTGACGTGTTCTGGTTTTGAATTGTGATATCTATACTAATATTATAAAAATGTGAGTAACTCTGTCAGTTCGTTTGTTACTTTTCACGACTAAACCTCTGAGCCAATCACAATGAAATTTGGTGTAGAGGTAGACTGGGACGTGGAGAAGAACATGGGCTACTTTTCATCCTGAATATTTATGAGTAAAGAGAATGGAGAGAGGAATTTCAGATAATGTAGCTTGGTTGTTTACAATTGGGATATTCAGCTGCCATTGTTGCAAGAGCAAGCCACTTCTTATTCTGTATAGTGCTTTAAATCTTCAGAATTGTGGAATATCTTCTTGTAAGCTTAGGTTAAAAGTTGTTTCCAATACCAGTTATCTGATTGCGACGAATCTTTGGTGAGTTGTTGTGCGTGCACCCACAAAGGTTTCTGACAAAAAATCTATGTAGGGGGGGGGGAGGACAAAACAGGGCAGAGGGCTGAATGGGGTATATAAAAATTATCACATCAAATTGAAAACCATGTGAACAAAATCATTGGCAATAGCTAGTTACTAAATAAGTATGCATCCATGAGGACTGTCATAAGATGACTTACAAAGGTATCAGGTCATGAAGCAAGTGACGTTTATGGATATTATCAAGGTTAGGTTTGGGAATTGCATATTGCTGCTTAAAATTCAATGACTGTTTTACTGTCATGTGATCAATGAAGATTGAAATTTTTTTCCACTACCTGCTTTGTAACTTACTACTGTACATATTTTACAGGTTTATTGATGGTTGTTATTTAATTTAATTTTATTAAATTAAGTTATTTATTGTTAATGGCAACAGCATGTGCCTAAATGGCAAACACAATTAAGTCAATGACATAAATGTATTTACAATAAAACACTCAAATTACATAGATAGGACCTCCTGAAAGAGCGCTGGCGTGGTTGATCCAGCTACCCTACAGTCTGTCAGTGGAGGCTGTGTCAGTTTATAAATAGTATTAAGGTTTCAAGTATTAAAATCAAACAGCACAAAAAATTTGTTGAAATTGTTAGTACGTCTCTGTAAAATATCACTGTCCTCTATATGTGATCGTAAATGATTGGCAAGTCTGGTAGAGCGGTTGGGAACTCTGAACCCTATTTTATTAAGGATATCTAGATAATATATTTTAGTTGTATTTATTTAAGGCAGAACTGATCATCTGGTATATTTCTACTTTCTTTTAGGTCACTTACTTTAAATTTTCTATGGATATTTGTGGGGGGGGGGGGGATGAATCTGAACTTGTCCGAAATGTAAGTTAGAATTTTTTCTTGTCTTTTGTCTGATTTTGATACGTCAGTTGGAGTAAGAGAATTCTAACTTATAGAAAGTGTTCTAATTTGGAGGGCACTAGTGAGTGGTACAAGTAAAGGACAGGATCTGGAATAGTGGCAGAATAAGTAATGCATTTAGTTTGTATGCATTAGATGCTAGAGAATCTACGTGCATATGAAATAATAATTTAGTTTTTAGTAATATGCCTAAATCTCTAACTAAATTAGTATGTTGAATTGTATGTTTAAGTTTATAAATGTAATGCAGCGGTGGTCTTTTTGTAGAAAATGAGATAACTTGTTTTTATAAATATTTATTTGCAGTGCCTTATCACATCACCATTGGGATATAGCATTTATATAATTTTGTAACAAGTGATCATCTAATGGCAAGTTTTTGCAATTTTTAAATTGTCTGCAAATAGAACTGGTTGTGAATTGTGTAATGTCGTCAGTGAATATGGTAAATAGAAGTGGTGAAAGGGCACCTCTTCATGGAACAACTGAGAGAGCAGGATACAGTGAAGTTATTTTGTTCTCGATTTTGACTGAAAATACCTGAAGCAAGACATTAATTGCAGAAATAGACTATAAAGTGAATTAAAAGTTTAATATCTATGTTTTTGTATAATGTGATAATATTCATGTGTTACGTGAATTGTAGCTAATGTTCTTTGAAAATTTGTTGTGAAGTATTTACTGCCTAGTTGATTTTTTGATTGGAAAGGTTTCCATGTTCAGAATATTGTAATTTGAGTCAAATATAATTTATGCAATTACAACAGTTTTAATTAGGTGTATTCATCTGCCAAATCCTGTGAAGCAAAATATGGAAAAATGCCA